>NW_019104659.1:276114-299371 GCF_001995035.1 Momordica charantia
AAATTTTACACCAGAATAACTCTTATTCCTATAAACTTTAGTCATCGTTTATTTGGTCAGGAAATTGCTAACTAACTTAACAACTCCCCGTAAGTATGACCCGTCATTTTCGGACCTCAGAGATTCACCTCAATAATCTCGCCGTAGGGAAAGAAAATATTGGAGCAAAACCTAAGAGACCCTTATCCATTTCTGGAGTTTGTCTTGGTTTTGATTCCATACAATGAACTCTCCGTTGGGATAGTCGCTCCAGGACGACATGCAGGTTATGTATGAAACCTCACGGTGCAAACCAATGGCGGAGACCGCAGGATGTGTTGTCACACGTGCTTCTCCCACTTACTATGAATACTATCTCCATTCACCTCGATATTGAACCATGCAAACACCTTCCGTAGGGAGGCCACGCCCAGGGCGACACGAGGTCGAGTATGGAACTCACAGTGTGAATATAAAGGAGAACGTGATAGAGAGAGAAAAGTATGTTATATATACTTTGTATATCAAATATATACGCTGTACATTACAAATTCTCTTTAGCTCCCACTTAGTATTCTAAGACTAGGGTATATTACTTAGATAAATCCCGGCTAAATGAAAATAACTAAGATCCATTTCATTTTTTAATTTTCATCGAAAGCGTAAGATTTAGACAAGTAACAAGAATATGATTTATGTTCATACTTCTCACATGAAAAGCAAACAACATTATGCAATGAATTATCTTTTACAACACATTTATGCATCCTAATTTTCTTGGTGAAATTCTTTCTTGGAGAATTGTGAAACTTTGCCCTTTGAGAGAAATTTCTTTTAGGAGAAGTAGTTTGAGCATATTTTAATTTAAAGCACTTAGGTCGTATATGACCTTTCAACACCACAATAATGACATATAGGCACAAGTTAATTTTAGCACGTTCAGATACAACCTTAGGAGCAACAAGCTTAGGCATATTAGGAGATTCTTTAACAAAAATAGTTTCAGAACTTGAGGGAGTAGAGCATTCATCAAGATAGCCTGAACCTCTTTTATCACTATAAGGCTTACCTACTTCAATTATCTTGTCCAACCTTTGAGCACCTATTGTTTACTTTTTAATAGAATCTTTTGTCTTATCAAGTTCCACTAAAGCATTTGATTCATTTTTCTTAAGCAATTTAATCAAATTATCTTTTTCACAACCATCATGCTCAAGAAATCTAATTTTATCAAGTAAGGCATTTTTCTCATCACAATCAAGAACATGCTTATCACAAGAGACATTCACAACATCATACTTTTTCTTCTTTAAGCAAGCAATATCATCAAGTAAAGACTTATTTTCACTAACTAAGGCATTGTATTTCTTTTTAAGCATAGCATATTTAGAACCAAGTTTTTCTAAATCATTTTGCATATTCTCAAAAGCTTCAAACAACTCATCGTAAGAAAGGGGGTCAAGATTTACCTCATCATCTTGTTCATCCTCTTTGTCACTATGAGCCATGAAGCAAAAGTTGGCCACTTCTTCATTCTCACTTTCACTTCCACTTTCATCACTATCATCCCAAGTAGCCTTCATTGCTTTCTTCTTGGATTTCTTAGATGATTTAAGAAGAGGACAATCAGTTCTAATATGACCCGGTTTTTTGCATTCATAACAAATTACCTCATCCTTTTTGCTCATTTCATTGTTTGACTTTTTTTGGTTGGAGAAATGCGTCTTGAATTGTTTCTTCCTCTTGATGAAATTTTTATACTTACGTGAGAGATATGCCACATCATCTTCATCAAGGGCATTCTCACCTTTGGAGACAACTTCCAAGGTGATGGCCTTTAATGCTATGCTCTTCTCTTTATTTTTCTTCTCATCCTCCATGTTTTTCTTGATCTTTATCTCATGCGTCATCAACGAACCAATAATTTCATCCATGGAGATAGTCTTGAGATCCTTTGCCTCTTGAATGGAGGTGACTTTAGACTCCCATTGTTTAGGCAAGGACCATAAGAGCTTCTTTACCTTCACAAGATTTGAGTATTCTTTTCCAAGTCCTTCTAAAGCATTAACAATGTTAGTAAATCTAATAAACATATCAGAAATAGTTTTATTATCATCAATTTTAAACATTTCATATTGATGAACTAACATGTCAATCTTTGTTTTTTACTTGAGTAGTTCCTTCATGAGTAATTTATAATTTATCCCATATATCCTTAGCGGTTTTACAAATAGACACCCTATTATACTCAACGTCATTAAAAGCACAAAACAAGTAATTAGTAGCTTTAGTATTTAAAGAACATGCTTTCTTTACATTTATAGACCATTTTTCGTTAGGCTTTACAACTCTAAAACCATCAACATCTTTTGTTGGAATTTCAAATCATTCTTCAACAATATCCTATAAATCATAGTCAATAGAAAGCAAGAAAAATTTCATTCTATTTTTCCAATAATTATAATTAGTACCATTAAAGAAAGGAGGCTTAGTAATAGATTGACTATCAGTAAAAGGGATGAAACCTAAAGTTGTCATAGCTAAAAAACAATTGAGTTTATCAAAGAAGAGCAATCTTGCTTTGATACCAATTGTTGCATCGGTATGGCAACCCTAGAGGGGGGTGAATAGAGTTTAATTAACAAAATGTAAACTTTTTAATAAATGGACCCAATTTAAAAAAAAAAAATAATACACTTTTTGAGATATGCAATTTTAACAAAGTAAGATAAAATAAATTCTAAGGCAAACAAGAGAAATGCAAATCAATCAATAAAATTCTAAAATTAATTGCAAAAATAAATAAGAGAGAGGGTTAGAGAAATTTGACATCGCGAATTTTTATAGTGGTTCGGCAGAACTGTTCTACTCCACTTCCCAAGCACCTCTTAGGTTGTAAATTGAAATTCTGACTCTTTCCACGATAGGAGTCAAACTGGTACACTGTCCTTCTTAAGAGCAAAGATGATCCTCTCCATGGTGAGGATCACATCGTTACAATGAGTTGAGGATTTTGAAACACACACTTACAAACTCTTAAATAGAGTGAATGTACAAATTTGAGCTCAAAAAAAATGCGGATATAGTTRAATGGTAAAATTTCTCCTTGCCAAGGAGAAGACGCTGGTTCGATTCCCACTATCCGCCCAGGATTAGGATAATGGGTTAATGTTTTTCATTTAATAGGATAAATGATTAAGTATAGTTGACCGTGATAGTATAGTGGTTCTATCCTCCCCCCTTCTTTTCTTTTCCTCCCATCCGGGCTTCCGCTATTTCTATACATGTTTTTTCCTTTTTTTTCTGCTTTTCTCTTATTCTTATATCCGCCTCTTTTTTCTCCCAAAAGATAAGTGGGTATAGGAAGTCACGTTGTCGAGATTTCTCAAGTTCTAAATATCCTTGAAATTCCTCTCATATATTGTGACTTGGAATAAACGTTTCTCTGTGGAGAAAGGGAAATAGCAATTTTTTCCTATCGAACGTCTACAAACAAGAGGATTTAATCGGAAATATCGACAGATTCCTGTGAACATTCAATCCTCACAACAATAAATTTCTCTCAGAAATAAGATGAAAAGAAAATTTGAGAATTTGGAGAGATTCGCAAATGAAAATTTTGAAGTTATAGAGTATTGAGAATAAGAGAATTGTATCTATATATGTGTTTCCACCCTGCAACATCAGCTAGATGTCGTAACACACCATCAGTTTCAACTTGTTAAGCCTTATGCCATCTCATTTCAAAAGCAATATATTTCAATGAAAATAGTTGCTTTAACCAATGTATTAGTGGAAAATGACGTAAAACGTTATGTGGAATCTTCTTAGCCTTTCCATAATTTATTTTATATCGGGGTTCACCACATACTGGACAACTTTGACAATCAACAAATTCTTTCCAAAATAATATACAATCGTACTTGCAAGCATGAATGAACTCATATCTTAGCCCTATGTCATATAGCATGCACTGGGTGGAAATGCATCTTTCAATAATTATAGTAACACATCAAACAATTTGTTACTCCAATTATTGAGCACATTGGTATGCATCAACTTCACGAAGAAGTTGAACGAGGAAAATTTTGTACAACCAAGGTACAACTGGTTACGTGCTTCATTCATCAACTCCTCAAAATTGTTTGAAGTATCTATTTCTTCAACTTTAGCTTTCAGTTCATCCCTATAGTCCGACCCATCATCTACATCCTTTTCCCCTTCTATCATTGGCCCTTCGAAATCATTTAGATGATCAAGCATCTCATTGTCAACATTGTTAACATTAAACTCTATAGGTAATTCATCATCTATTGTAGAAGTTGGGTCTTTTCGAAATCGAGCTAAGTTGGCTGGTTCTCCATGATAGACCCATTGACTGTATGAAGGAGATATTTCATATATAAATAAATGTTGTTCTACTCCGTCCAATGATTCTGCCATTGAGTTCTGACAATTCTTACATGGGCATCTTGTTTTTCCAATCCTCATTTGCAAGGCACTTTTCTACTTCTATAAATTGTTCAACTCCTTCTATATAATCTCTTGAGAATCTATACCTAAGTTTAAAACAATCCTTATTCATTATCCAATATACTTTTTAAATAAATTTACGAATTAGTACAAATGGACAAAGTTTAATCTTATAGGAATTAGGACAAAAAGTCAGACTACCTTCTTTTTATAAACCTAAAGATAACGACACAATTTCTCAAGGCTCAAGGTTGGAGAGAAATATTTTAAAGGTTTGAATAATCTCACTAATTAAGAATACTCAACTCTTTTTTTATTTTTTTATTCTAAGAATACAACTTAGAAAGTATGAGTTAAGTATCTAAGCTTTTGACCCACGAATGATCCAATACCCAACTATGAATAACATTTGAGAAATGAGGTATTGTTCTCCAAACAAGAGAGGACTAATTTTTTCATTAAATTCCCAACTAATTTTTGTTCAACTTTTCCACACTCCAATCCTCAATCCAACATAGTGACAAACTATTCCCAACTAATAATTCAAGGTAAGGATTCTTCACAAATTTAACTTACACGATTCTCACTATACAAACTTTGAATATTGGTTCCACATAATTAGTAGCAAAAAAAAAAAAAAGAAAAAAAAGAGAATCATCTGTCAACACCATTATGAAAAGTAGGAACATTCTAGAAACACTGAACCTAAAAAGAAATCAACACATGTTGATAGGAGGCTTAACATCAGAAAATTAATATCCCACTAAAATAAAAGAAAATCAGATATAGCATATGCTATTTTAAATTTGATCATCTTGTATGGCAAGTATTTTGTTTCGGTTCATGGCTATTATGGCGACTTACATAATATCATAAATGCGACCACTGTGATTCGATCTTTGACTCTAGAAACTAATAGAAGAACCTATTGGCCATTTGGAGTTGAAGATGGAACCAAATTTTCATTCCCAATTATGGGGATGAGAATTGTCGGCTTCCATGACAGATCTGATTGGCACCTTGATGCAATTGGACTCTACTTAGGAACACCTTAAATGCCTACCTTTATTCTTCTGATGCTGATGATAGCCTCTAAGAATAAGAAGAAAAAAAATAAAATTAAAAAGAGTTGTATAATGGGAAGTATTTTAATTTCCAAATCATTTTCATTCCCCTTATCGTTTGCCATGTTTGAAGTTCTTTAATGTCAATTTTATTTGTGATTTAATCGGTAGTTAGATAAGTTTTAGTTTATTAGTAATTTCTGCATCTTTTGTTTCATAACAGAATTAAATGCAGAATGTGGAATTTAAATTCTATAGAAAGCAATAGGAAGCATGCTAGAGCAGCCATGATGCTGGAGCATCAACTTCAAACATGGGAAATTAAACTTGATTTAAGAATTTGAATAAAAAGATGTTGAAAAGAGGAATTAATTTCCTCTTGCTGCTACTTAAAATTCCATTGTCTTTCAATTATGTTTCTTGCTTTTAAATTCTCCATGGTTTTAATTTTCAGCCAGTAATCTACCCCTCATTTTGGTTTTAATTTCTGCTTCACCTGTGTATTGTGCATCTTGTGTTTGTCTTTACTTTATTTAGTAGTAGTATTGTAGAGGCATGTATAATTCTATCTTTTTGCCAAATGCTAAGACATCAGTTGTGAGTAGCAAAAGTTCTTGCTTTCTCCCTAGTTTTGGTTTTAGTACTGAAGCCCTAGCATCGCCTTGTTAGTACCTGTCATAAACCACGAACACTTAATAATTTTCAATAGCTCACGCATCAATGTCCAGGCCCTACTTTAGTATTACTTTATTGGATCTTCTACCCTTTTCGATGCTAGTATTTTTCCCCATCCACATATTACATACCAGCTTAACGAAAGTATTCTCACTTTTTTATATTTTCTTCGCTGCTAGTTGGGGGTATGCTAGAGCACTTCATATTAATGTCCTTAGTTGCATTGAGTACAATGCTAGATTTTAAGTTTGAGGCTGTCAAAATTCACTTTGCTTTTAACCCTTTTTTGTTCAGAATTGTACAACTATGAATCTTTCTAATCCTATAATTCAGTCTTAAAAAAATCTAAAAAAAACTCATATTATGAGAGGCTGCAAGATTAGGAAGGGCTAGTAGCCTATAGTTGTGAAACCAATCTAGTAATAAAAGAGCTAGTTGTCTTAGGTAAGCAAAATGGAGTTGGAGAAATAAGTCTCTAAGTGAGACCGATTTTTGAAAGGGAAAGTAGAAGGATGCTAGAGTGAGGGGAAATAACTTCTACCAGAGTTAGAGCAAGACCCAAGCTACTCTCTTTGTTGGCAAAGCACAAGCTGATAGAATGAATTGTATGATGTGTTACAATACATGTGAACACAGAAAGTGAAGCTTGATGCAAGATATGGTTCTCAGTAGGACAAAATGTTCAATTTCAGGGTTTTATGTGTAGTCTTGCTTGAAGACAAGCAATGTTCTAAGTTTGGAGGTGTGATAACTCTTCAAAAGAGAGAATTTTCTGTTGCTTAAATGGGTAAATTGATGCTTTGAGGCGAGGGTCCTTGTCTAATTAACATGTAAAGTGAGGACTTGAATGAAGAATTTATTTATGCGGTAGAAAATCCTCATTGTGTCACAGTTGTTCAAGTTATAGCTAAATCTCTGCTATTTTGGAATGTTTTTGCAAATTTGAAGATGTTGTGTCAAAGTACTACTGAGGATTGCTGTAGGAATACTGGAGCTTCGCGAAACTAGCTATGCTGGAGCCTTTCTAATGCTCCAGCATCTCAAGGCAGCGCAGTAACAAGTTTGACGCTAAATTTTTAATAATATCCGTACTACATGCGTTTTATCAGGTTTTGCCTTAATTTTCAGGTGAGCTATAAAGGAAATAAGATAAGGGTTGTCTCATTATCTATCCCTAAGGGGGGGAATAGATCTCAAGAGAGAAAAATACTCAAAAGTCGGTTCTGAAGCCACAAAGGAGTTGAAATCCACAATATTATGCACTCATTTCGAGGAAGAAGCTGACGATTAGAAGCTGGAACTTTTGTGTCTATTGAGCTGAAGGATTTAGGGCTGCTGCTGAAGCTTCTCCAACAAATGGGTTATGTCTTTTTCTTACCCATTTTTTATTCTCTTTTCTTCATGAACTAAACCCCATTCTTAGAAGGGAGTCTACTGATGTAGCTTTCCAATTGTGATGTTTTTGTATATTATACTACTTATTTAATAGAGTTATTTTAATGTTTTCATCTTACTAAATGTGTTTGGTTATCATTTTCAGTTTGTTAGCTCTCTTGTGACTTGGGAAAGTATTTTTAATGCTTTATAAACTCTATTTGTGCTAGATCACTCTTTTAAAGTAGGATGGTGAGTACTTAGGGATAAGGCTTACCCTATCATGCCTATAAACTGTTCTTCAAGCTTGTTAGTTTAATAACGGGAGGTGGGAATGAGCATTTTTGGTATCTCGAGAGAAAACTACGTCGGTTTGGGTAATTGGCATTTTGATTATACTATAACATTAGTTTGGAGTTAGTGAGAGAATTTATAGTGATTCCCCCTGATTCATTTCTTATTTTTAACTGTTTCTCTGTTTTCGTGTGCTCTAGCATCTGTTATTTCTTTACTTTCTTTCTTTGAATTTCTTTATGCATTTCTATAGCATTTTACTTACTTTAGTTATACAAACATCGATTATCTGTTATTTGCATTTTTTGTATTCTTAACTCACGCTTAGAATAATATCCTTAGTCCTTATAGATTTCAACCTTTTTTATACTACAATCAGCGGAAAAAAAAAGTGTACCCTTGCACACTTGCATTCACATCGATTGTTGACATGAAACAACAACCCGTTGGTCGACTGCACTAGTGAATTAGTCACCCCAAAAGCCTGCATCGAGCTACTCCTTACTATTGATCAGGGTGACACCAAAATCACCTAGGTCACCAAGTTCGTGGTGGTCAATGGAAGTTCTGCTTACAATACCATATTTGGCCAACCCATAATTCACACCTTTCAAGAAATTCCCTCTACATTGCACCAAGTCTTGAAGTACCCGATTGAGAAACGGGTTGAGATAGTCCGAGGTGAACATAAGATCTCGAGGGAATGTTATTCAGTTGCACTCAAAGAGATAGCAATCTGTTCGGCTATCACAAAGCTAGCCGACCCAAGAGAGGGCCTCTCTTCTCAAGATCGTGGAAAACCTGTAGAAGAGTTAGAGCTTGTCCCAGTATTTACTCTTGAGAAGCAAGTCAGCATCAGAATGAAGCTAGAGCCACAAACCGATTAGAGCTCATTCATTTTTTGAGATAAAATGCTAATGTGTTTGCCTTGTCCTATGAAGATATACTAGGCATCAATCCCAAAATAATGGCTCATCGTCTCGACATCTACCCCTCATTCCGACCTATTAAACGAAATGCCGACCTGTAAATAGAGATACGAGTGAGTAATTGTAGACAAAGTTAATAAAGGCTTCTTAAAGCTCAATATATCTGTGAAGGTATTAGTTAAAAAAATCTAATAGAAAGTAGAGGATGTGCATTAACTTTACGAGCTAAAACAAAACATGCCCAAAAGACTGCTTTCCTTTTCCTCGGATAGACCAACTCGTAGATACAACTAACGAGCATGAGCTACTAACTTTCATGGATGCATACTCTGACTACAACCAGATCAAAGTGCACATTCTCGATCAAGAACATACCTCGTCATCATAGACAAAAGTCCTATTGTTATAAGGTCATGTCCTTTGGACTGAATAATGTATTAATATTCATGAGGTTCCATCTCCAAACCATTTATATTATAAACCTTTATTAAGTCCTTTATCTTTTCAATGTGGGATCCTTATCATGCCCTCTTAAGATCGTGGTTATTTTGACTCATCGATCCATGCCAGATCATATTTTTGGACCGGATGCTCATTTAAACATTTTGGACTCTGATACCATATCAATATTCATGGGTTCGAACCCCTATATTGTTGTTTCTGATGGAACTTTAGACATGCACAGCGGAAGCTAAGGACCATAATACACTTAATGAAGCAATTTAACTAAAATAAGCATGCTTCAAAATATGATGAAAAATGTAAAGAGGAAGTGACTAACTTTATACCTTTGAAGACGTCCACTATAACTTCTTCTCCTAACTCAATGGGACCACTAATGGCAAATTCATGCTATCCTCGGGTTGATGAACATGGTTGTGGGACTGAATTATGAGTGAAAGCAAAGGGAAAGCACTAATGGCTAGGATAAAATAATTAAATTTGAGTGGAAAAATTTTGCAGTTATGCAAGGAAGCATTAGCCTTCTCCAAGTGATCTTCATCACCAATATAAAGACCAAATGCATGCAAGGACAAGCCTTGCATGTCTTCCACTTCAAACCCCAATAGTGTGGCAAGAGAACTTAATGAGAGAAGAAAAGTAAGGAAGCTTGCCCTAACTCAGTTCCCACTCTATTTGCGAAAAGAGTCTCACTTAGGGATACTCGTAATTTTAGGGTAGCAACTTTGATCTAGCTTGACTTTGTGCAACTCACTAATCGACAAGCTCGGATTGGTTGCCAGCCTAGAGAACCCCTTGAGTGACTGTCCTATTTTCGAGTCATTTTTGTGCTAGAAAATTTTCATTAAAGGGAGTGTGCATATTCTCTACTGGATTTGAAAAAGTTTTTTGAGTTAAACAATAGAAGAATTTGAAAAGCTTTTATCTTTTAAACAAAGGTGGCTTTATGATGATTTTGCTTGAGAAAAGTAGTAAGGATTAGAGCTTTAACGTTCCTCCTAAGACACCATATGAGCAAATTACTCGGCTCTGCTTGATGTTTGGTTTATTCTTGAATTTTGCATGCTTATTATTGATTTGATAGTTCTTGTTTTTGCTTGAGGACAAGCAAAATATTAAGTTTGGAGGTGTGATAAGACTTGATTAAAGGCTAACAAAGAGTAGTTTTCATGCTTGGTTGAGACCAAATTATGATGGAAAATGTATGTTAATGCATATAATTCATGGAAAATGTGCATATTTCGTTATTAAGGACTTAGGCAAGTAGTTAGAAGCAAATAGAGGCTAATTGATGAAAATTTGTTTATTTTGTAAGGAAATTTGAAAATTGATGACTGCAATGCGTCAGGCACATCGCACACCAAGTATTTCCAGATTATTAGAAGGATGCGCCATCCAATTGTTTTGGAACTTCCAGCTTCGCAATGCGCCAGCCACATTCAATGCATAGATTGTCAAAACGGGAATAACAACTTTTGACCAAATTATTGGTCCAAGATTCAGTTTGACTCCTAAAATTTCTACAAAGAGTGGTTTCCAACCTTCCATGCATTTTTCAACGTCTTGTTACCTTCATGGCCTATAAAAGAGCTCTCTATCATCACTTCAAGGCACCTCATTTTCCATGCTGTTGTTTTCCCTTCTACTTTAGTTTTGTAGTTTGTATTTAAGTTTTATTTTCAATTATTTTTCTACAATTACTCTTGTTTATTTTATTGCAATTCAATTTGTTCCATTTTGTACTTTCTTTCCAATTCTAATTAAAATGCTTTCTTTTGTTATCTTCTCTTGTGTTTTAATTTCTTTCAATTGCATCAGTAGGTAAATTGTTTCTTCAACCCTCCTACGAGTTTAGTTCATCTATTTAAATTACATCTATCAGTGAGCACGACGTATTACGCTCTCTTTGCTTATCTTGATTAATACAATTTATTCAATTGATTTTCTTGTTGGCCACTTGTTTAAATCACATTAGTTTGAATTTAATTCTGGGAAGGTTGGAGACAAACAGATCTCATCAAGGTAAAACGGGAAGTTACTTAGAAATAAGAACTAAAACAAGATCCTAGACATAGGCTCTCTTACCCGTTAAAATTAAGTTGGAACTTGATTTATTTAGGATTCTAGAGTTGCATAGACATATGTAAACACTAGCCTAAGCTTCTAAACAAACCAAAAGCTATATGGAATAGGAGTTGAAGTAGTTTGCATAAATTGAGTTTAATTACGGACACACTTGATAGGTGTAATTCATCTTTTAGAACTAAATCTTAGTAGGGGGGTTGGTTTTTTAATCTTGGTGCTTTTAAATTATGTTTCCCAACCTATTCACCAATTTTTATCCCAAACCCGATTGCTCATTCAAGCAATTTGCAAAATCAATTTTAAAAGAAAACTAGTCCCCGTGGAGACGAACTTGGAATATTTCCAGATTATTACTTGTGATAGTGTGCACTTGCACTTAACCTCTAGCTATTAAGCTTAGGCGCAACAGTTATTCATTAGAGAAGCAGTGGTATTTAAGGAGTAAGATGTAACTTAGGGGTAAAACGATAATTTGATCCAGCTTAAGTTACGAGCACGCGTGAAGGATTGACTTGCCATTATTGGTTGTATATCCGTGGACACAACACATTCTGCAGTGAGAAGAGTGCAACTACGGGTCTTTAGTGGAGTGACCCGCAATTAACGAATGTTGATTAACTCAATCGATGAGTTTGACCGATTAATCTCACATCGTTGGAGCTTCTGATCTGCAGGTCCATTAGGTTCCCTTACTAGCTCACAACGGGTAAAACGAGGATCAAGTTTTTGGAAAAATTTGAAATGTTCAAATTGCTCTAAGGGATTCTATATATATTGATAAATTATAATATATGGTTTATTCTAAATTGAACCTATATGTTATGAGAGAAATTATTTGAATGAGATCCAAATAAAAATCCATATGAATACGATTCATATTAAAAGTATAGGTTAAAAATAATATGCATAAGATGTATATTAAAACTATAGGTTATAGGAGAGAATTACTCCAGGATATGATTCTATTTTGAGATTAAATAAATAAATAATTAAGTGTTAATTACTTATTTTAATTAATATATATTTAATTAATTAATTGTTAATTAGATTAATAATTAATTACTCAATATTAATTAATTGTATATATATATATATTAATTATTAATTATTAATATTAATATAATTAATAATTATGTTATGACGTGGGGGATCATTTCAATTTTTGCAGAAAGATTCTGCATAAAAAAAGAACAGAACACATCAGAAAAAAGCTCCCACAAACAAGTTCTGGTTCCCAGAGGATAGCGAGGAAGATCGGTGGTGGTGTTGAACGAAATCACTAGAAAATATTTGAAGAAGGTCTTCAAATGTAAGTTCTTTCTCCCTGTATTTTTCTTTGGCTTTGTGGGTTTTTGTTCCTAAAAATTCAACAACACGTTCGTCGTTTCCGCTTCGGGATTTGCGTCCCATCAATTGGTATTAGAGCGGCGTTTACGTTCTAAATTTTTTGCGATCAAAATCATTGTTTTTGGTGGGTTTGTTATCCATTTTCGAAATGTGGGTTTTGCGAGTTGAATGTTTGCGAATTTGGGCATGTAGACAGCATTTTTTTCTTGATTTGATCATGTAAGGGTCCGGCGTTTTGGGCATTATGTTTTTGTATCGAGTCTGTAAGTCCGAGTCGTTCGAAAGCTGTTCGTGGTGTCGAATTGGGTGAAATTTTGCAGAAAACAGCGAAGAAGACGAAGTAGTCTGCACAGGAAGCACCATGGCGCTGCCGAAGAACAGCAGACAGCGCCGTGGCGCTGCAACTATTGCTGTTTGCTGCATCAGCGCAACGGTGCTGAGCACCGTGGTGCTGTCCCAGGTGTTTATCGATGTGGTTGCGTTGTCTCGGTTCGCAGATCGAGTGCTGTTTCAGGTATTTTCTTTGGTTTTTTAATTAATTATTTATTTTGCTTTCTTATGATGTCAAAATTCGGTCCAACTTTGCTATTTAATTATTTTATGCATTTTGAATGTATATTTTAATTGAATATATATTGCATAATGTATGCCATGTAGTTTTAAAATCCCACCAATGTATAATATGTATATTTGATATATAGCATATATGTATAATGCATCATATAGTTATAAATGTTATAATAGATTTAAATGTTATAATAGATTTGAATAAATGCTTTCATCAAAATGTTCTCGTATGCTGCACTTTACAATTTTGTGGAAAACAACAAATCCAGTCAATGCAATTGGTGCACACTTCTTTGTTTCTTGCTCTGCACTTTTGCGCTTCGCACACTTCAGTACCAATTATTTGTTTTTTTTGCTTAAAAACATAAGTTTCGATTAGAATATGCATCAGATATCTTAGATTTACGAAGTTATGTAAGCATAAAATATGCACAATGAATTTGTACCACTTCTACCTAAATATATTCATGATATCAACACAACTTACGCAAGAAAGTCAAAAACTAGCATGAATTGTGTACTTTTTACCCTTGAAATCAAGGATTATTAGAACTTCCTAAAAGTTTAAGGTAGTTTTTCTGCCTAAAGACGAATCGACGCCTTGAATTGTTTTGTATCTCGATCTATGGTCAAGTGTTTGCTCTTCTTCCTAGATCAGTTTGAGTAGACCTCAAATTGCCAAAATTCTATTAAGGCAGCTCA
The DNA here is from genome assembly GCF_001995035.1 of Momordica charantia. Next base: position 290,066 of record NW_019104659.1, read on the forward strand.
TTTAAGCATATGGTTAGTAGTTTTGTATTAGTTGTAAATCAGTTGGAAATAGTTGATATCTGTAACAAAATAGTGTTCTCATCTTCTCTATAGACTCTTCTATATAAGTCTGTAAGAAATTCTCTTGTATTCAAGAAATGAGAATATGAAGCTTTTGAATAACAATTGTTGAATTCATGCTTAATTCACTTTTGTATTTTGGTATAAGAGCCACGGCTTAATAGAATAATTTGGTGACGAACCCAGGGCATCAGTAACAATACCGAGTAAGAACGCCCTTGAAGAGTTCAATGGGTTCACTAGTGTTGACTAGTTTTGCCCTTATTCGCACATGTTGTGAGGAAGGTTTCGCGATTGCACTGGATTTTGTTCGCCTTGAAAGTCATCGAGGAGTTTGTCGATGTCCCCTTAGTTGTTTGGGAGTTCGTCATCGTCGTCTCATAAGCAAGGAAAGGAGTCGCTGAATAGTTGTTAGAGGGAAGAGTTTGTGCATGCCTGATGGATGGTTTCAATTTTGAGAAGATTCGATGGAAAATTTGTAAATGGCAATAAGGTCTTTTTCACCTCACAACTAAAAAGTGCTCTTAATTCAAAGTTTTTTAACCCTTTAAAGTTGACTTATTTTTGCCAATTTCTTTATGTTAGTGATACACAAGGGTAAAAAAGTAAATTACGTAAAAGGGTTTAAAGAGGCGTGCAACAACTTAAAATAAAAACTTCAAAATACTATTTTTGTCCCTTGTTTTGGTTTCTATACTTTTAAAAAAGTTAAATTTTGATCTATATACCATTTTTTCATCCTAATCCTTTCAAAATGTCTATTTTAGTCATGTACTTTAATAACTAACCAATTTGATCTTTATTTACAAAATTTTAACACAATTTTTAGACAATGAAAACCCTCTAATAATTTATGACCAAAAAATTATTAAGTGAAATAGGAGTATTCACGTGTTGGGTTAGGTCAGGTTAGGAGTTTTTTTTTTTTTTTGACCAACACGACTTTTTAATTTGTTCAAATCAGGAAACTGACAAAACCGTACATAAGGATCATCCCAATCCAACTCAATCCAACAAAAAAAAATTTCGAATTGGATCGGGTTGGATCATCAGGTTGCCCAGTCTCATAGCAACCATGAATTCCAAGGACATGCAGCAGTTGCATAATCGTGGATGGATGAAGAAAATTAAGAAAATGGTTCGTGGGTGTCAGAGAAGGGGCATAGGGGAGATTAGGGTAATGCTTGAGGAGCTTTTTGAGGGCCTTGTAATAGAGAAACTTGTCCCTCCATTCAGAGAGCGTCTATTSTGAAAGGAATTTTATTTATTGGCATTTTTGACAAAAAAACATTAACTTTTATTTAATCATTTTCTCTATTTATTCTATGTGTATAATTCAATTTATTTATAGGGTTGAATTTGAATTTGAGCTCTTAAATGTTTCCAACGGCTAGTTTTCTTTCTTGGAATGTTTTACTAATTGATTATATGAAAATTGTGTTTTAATTGCATGGAGAGATTTGTAGTTGAATTGGAATAGTGATAAATTCACCTTCCTTCTCATGTCAATTTTTCTTGTCTATTTATTGTGTATGCTTGGAACATATCAAGCAAAAGTGTGGAGCAAAGTTTGATTAATTCTCTCAAATTGTTCAAGTATTGTTTATGGTGTAAAATTTTGAGAGATAATTTTTTATGTAATTCGATAAGTGCAACTCTATGAGTTGTTTTCTTTTGTGAGATTTCTATCAAGTATTGGATAAGATGCATCCACCATTATAGGGAGTTCAAGCGGTGGTCTACAACACAAGGGAAGCTTGTATTTGAAAAGATTCAATCGAAGGAGGAGTCGATCAAGTATTGCGGCATGATTTAAGAAGGGAGTTCTTTTATGTATAAGTCAATATTGATCCTAAATTGTACTAACTTTTGATTGTTAATGTTATTTTCTGAGTGTGGCCTCGTGGGGTAGGTTGGGAAATCGAACCACGTTAAAAACGTCTTTGTGTCATCTCGCTTGACTTGTTTTAATTTATAAGATCCAACAATTTGAAACTTTAAAAATATAATAATATTTTAGCAAGCTAGTTATATGTTTCAATTGGTAACAAAGCAGTGCACTAATTTCTTTTAGTGAGATTTTTGAGATTTTTATTGATTTAATTTGTTTGGTGCTAAAATGTCTATTTCAGAAGGTTTTTCCATTGATAGACCACCTTTGTTGACAGTAAACAACTATTCGAAGATCTGAATGAGAGCATTTATCAAAGCTATGGATGAAAGGGCCTGGAAATCGATATTGATCAGATGGACAGCTCCCACCAAGCCCGAAATAGAATGGTTGGCTGAAGAGGACAAACTAGCAAATTGCAATAGTAAAGCTCCTAATGCCATTTTTAATGGAGCCGATGCCGATGAAATCAAACTCATCTCAACATGTGAATCAGCAAAAGAGGCATGGGACATCTTATAAAAAAACCTATGAAGGAAACAGTGATGTTAAGTGAACTAAATTAATGATGCTTACTGCTAAGCTTGAAAATCTTAGGATGTTAGAAGATGAATGCTTGAATGATTTTTACACTAAATTATGTGATATTGCTAATGAATCGTTTGCTAGGAGAGAAAATGTCAAACTCTAAATTGATTAGAAAAATCGTTAGATCTGTACCCGATAGGTTTTGTCATAAAATAACGACTATTGAAGAAAGTAAAAATTTAGATGATATGAAGGTAGATGAATTGATGGGCTCTCTTTAGAACTTTTGAATTAAATTGGAAAGAAACAAAGAGAAATCTATTGCTTTTAATTATGCCCACAATGATAATGGAGAAAATATTGATGATGATCAACTTGCCTTTTTGTCTACCAATTTTAGTAAAATTATGAAAAACGATCGCAAAGAATTCTAAAACTTCCCAAAATTTTTCAAAAGGCAATAATCCTTCTTTTAAACAAAAAGAAAAGAGAAAAGGGATAAAATGTAAATAATGTGATTGTTACGGTCATATCCTGACTGAATGTTCATACTTTTTAAAGAGAAACACCAACTTGGTAACAAGTACTTGGAGTGATGAAGATTCAGGTCAAAAAGAACCTATAGTCGATAATATAGTTTTTACTGCAGCTTGTATTATTGATAATTCTATGAGTGTGTAGAATTTACAAGATGACGTGGAAAATACTGATATTGAGAAAGATGATTATGATGGTGAAGATTATATTGAGCACTTGATGAAGATTTTCTCAAAGAACTTACCAAAGTATATTCACTAAATCGTTAAAGATGTGTAAAGCCAACAAAGCTTTGGTAAGTCAAAACTGATAAAAAATGAAAAGGATTTAAAAATTGACGTTGTGGGTTTAAATAAATTGCTTATTGAAAAAAATAAACAAATTGAGGAGATTAAAGGTGAACTTGGTACTTCGAAATTAGATTATCTTTCGGGTACAGAAAAATCTACATGCAACAAAAAGAGTTTGGGATATGAGAGAGAAGTTAAAAGGCCTCAATTTTTGTGAAGACACGAAATATGAGTCTAACAGTAAATGATTCTTCAACTGCCTATCCCACTTTTACATCTATGCAACAAAAGGTAAAAGGTAAATTAAAAAAATTATTCCTATATGTCATTTTTGTGGTATTCATGAACATTTTACCTAAATGCTTTAAATTAAAGAAATTAGCGAGAAATGATATCTTATCTTATGCTCTCAAAAGAAATTTTGGTTGAGACTTGATTCTATATGCTATCTTTTAAATGTTTTTTTATTTCTTTGTGCTAGTGATCATTTGTTTAAATAATTTATAAAAAAAAAATTGTTATTTTGATATTTTATTGAGGGGAGTTTTTTTTGTCATGTTTTGGAGAAAATAAGGGGAGAAATATTTCTTGATTGGTTAAATTGTTTTAAATGTGTTTTTGACAAATAAATGCAAAACGGGAGATTGAAAGGAATTTTATTTATTGACATTTTTGGCAAAAGCATTAAGTTTTATTTAATCATTTTCTCTATTTATTCTATGTGTATAATTCAATTTATTTGTAGGTTTGAATTTGAATTTGAGCTCTTAAATTTTTCCAAAGGCTAGTTTTATTTCTTAGAATGTTTTACTAATTGATTATATGAAAATTGTGTTTTAATTGTATTTGAGAGATTTGTGGTTGAATTGAAATGGTGATAAATTAACTTTCCTTCTCATGTCAATTTTTCATGTTTAATTTGTTTTATTCTCTCAAATTGTTCAAGCATTGTTTATGGTGTAAAATTTTGAGAGATAATTTTTTATGTAATTCGATAAAGTACAATTCTGAGAGTTGTTTTCTTTTGTGAGATTTTTATCAAGTATTTGATAAGACACATCCACCATTCAAGGGAGTTCAAGCGGTGATCTACGACACAACGGAAGCTTGTGTTTGAGAAGATTCAATCGTCGATCAAGTATTGCGGCATGATTTAAGGAGAGGGTTCTTTTATGCATAAGTCGATATTGATAGTAAATTGTACTAACTTTTGATTGTTAATCCTATTCTCTGGACGTGGCCTCGTGGACTAGGTTGGAAAATCGAACCACGTGAAAAACGTCTTTGTGTCATCTGACTTTAATTGTTTTAATTTCTAAGATCCAAAAATTTGAAGCTTTAAAAATATAATAATATTTTAGCAACCTAGTTAGATCTTTCATATTCCATGTGGGTCTTAAATTCCTTCCCAAATTTCATGGTCGAAAGATACGAGAGATTGGAGTTGACGACCGGGTGCATCGCAAAACTGGGGAGAATGAAGGGAGGGTGGCTGAATTAGTGTTGGAACCTGAAAATTTCTATAACTGAGAGCAAACCAGAGGGGAAATCAGCGGGGGAAGAAGGGGAATTCGGAGATGGAGGATAGAATAAAATTGTTGAGAGATGAGATTGAGAGCGTAAGATTGTTGAGGGGTGAGATTGAGAGATATCGAGATTGAGAGATGTGAGATCGAGAGACTGAGAGAGGTAAAAAGAGAAACTAGAAGACTGATAATTATTTAAAACATGCATCCATACATATATATAATTCCAGTTCGATTCGGTTTAATCAAATTTATTTTTACCAAACTCGCCAATCAAACTGAACCGTTCGATTTACAAAAAAATATATTATCCAACTCAAACTGAACCTTTATTAACCCAACCGAGTCCAAATAGATTGGGTTGTTCGGGTTCTTTAGTTAAAGCTTTGCAAATATACAACCAATTTTAGTATCCATCGTAGTTTCCCAACCCATGTTATGAAACTTTAATAATCAAAATGGTTACAGTTTCAGAGTGGAACGAGCAAAATTAAAAAAAATTTTAAAATTTCAAGGACCAAAATCTAACCAAGGTAAAAGTTAAAGTACCAAAACAAGACTTAAATCTAGTTTCAATTTTCGGGAAAAGAAATTAAGTGAAAAACAAAAACAGAATGAATTTAAAAATGGATAGACCCAAGTTTAATAAAACCAATTGTTAAGGGCAGAAAATATCTAGTATTGATTGAAAGGGACGGGCACCGGCTTGTTTGGCGTTGGGGCCTCGATGGATCAACTTCGCGTCCAACTTGTAATTATATTTTGTGTCGTCTAATAAAATCCCAAACACACTTCAACATATAATCTCACAATTCCAGATCCTTCCACTATAATTGTGGCCGCCGCACACAGCTTCTTGATTTCCAGATCCATGGCTTCCTCTGAACCGGAGTCGCCGGAGACTTCCTCTCTCTTCGCCTTCACGCCCTTCCTCTTCGGCTTCACCAACAACCGCAGAGACGACCCAAATCAAGAATCCCGAAATCCGGCCAATCGGGAAAGCGAAAGGTTTTTTCTTGTGAACCCCTTTACCCAGAGCATGGTGGTGATCGAGGGGAGCTCTGCCTTGGAATCGCTTTTACGCGACCTGGGTTCGAAGGATGGGCCGCCGCCGGCCTCCAAAGCCTCCATAGAAGCGCTTCCGGCCGTTCAGCTCCTGGAGGAGGGCGAGTGCGTGATCTGTTTGGATGAGTGGGAAATTGGTGCTACGGCCAAAGAATTGCCTTGCAAACACAAATTCCATCCCAATTGTATAGAGAAATGGCTTGGAATTCATGGGTCTTGCCCCATTTGTAGGCACAAGATGCCCGTCGATGATGGGGATGGCAAGAAAAACGACGTCGTAGGGAGAGGGAGGAGGCTGAGGGAGATTTGGGTTGGTTTTTCCTTCAATAATGATATCAGAAGTGATGATTCTAATCCACTTCCTTCCAGTGCTTCCGATCATGAAGCAGAGGATTAGAATTTTGGCACCTTTTTTTTAAAAAAAATTCTCTACTGTTTGTGTTGAGAAGGATTGTGTATAGAATAAAGGTTGTTTTCCTTTTTATGTTGTTCTGTATATAGCAGATGTAATTATGTAAATTCTTTTGATCACCATCTATAATCTGCAAGTAATCCGCATGAATCGAAGCTGCGATTGGCTTGTTGTTAATTTGTATTTGTTTGGGTGGAACGAGACGCAGTTCATTAGGTTGATTTATGGGTTCTTTTAAAAGTTAGAATTTTCTTTAGTTTTCAGTTTCTAATTTATATTCTCATCGTTATCATGTTTGGGTTTGATGATCATCTGCTTATTTTTAGCAATGAGTTGGAAGCAAGTCGAAGTGATACTTTTATGATACATAATGTTGGTATGTTTCGGAAAGGCTGATTGTGTTTAGTTGAGAGGTAGCTATTTTAACTTTTCCGTTGCAATTTGGGTATCGTTGAGAAAAACATTTCAGAAACATCTTATCAAAAGAGGTACACTTGGTTTGGGGGCCCGTTGAGCGGGGCGGTACCAATTGAGTTGATTGGTTAAGTGTCCACTATTGGCGATATTGACAATGTTAATAAACTTTAGGGTCCGTTTCTGTTTCGTGGAAAAGTAGAACTACAGGCTTCCCACTTCCAACAATCATGAATTCAATAATTCAAAAATTATATTTTTAATTATGTTTTAGAACATATTGGAAAATGCACTCTCAGGTGTTGGCGCACTGACAAGAGGTTTGAGTGTTGATGTAATGACCCCAATTTTTATATGTCATTAATAATATAATATTGAAATAATTACTCATAAAACATAATTTCATTAAAATAAAATAAGATAAAAACTTGTATTTTCATCTAAAAATGAAAACGATAACTTAATAAAACTTAACTTATAAATGTTTAGCAGCGGAAATCACAAAGTTATTATCCTTAAATAAAACAAGTAAAAATGTGGTATAGCCATAAATCCCAACCTCTACTCTAGCACGAAATCACTCGCTATTGCTCAACTCAATATGGTTCCCTTCTGAGACACCCAAACATGGACACCCATAACTCCCGTTGATAGATACCCGAGCAATAACATAAGTTTTAAGCATTACTAGGGGACCTCATTCCTAAGTATCCACAAACCTGCTAAAGAAAAGTAGCTAATCACAAATAGAGCAAGTCAACTAACCATACTTCCTTCCGCATCATACGAAAGCTAGCATACTAAACAAGGTGGGCCAACAGTGTTCAGTAAGATGAAGGAAAATATGCACAACTCTATTAAATAACAAGAAGAAAACAGTTAGAGTGTTGGTTGTTCAATAGTTACAGCATATAAATCTCCCTCGAAATGAGGTTTAACTAACGAGGGAAAGACAAAACACAATGGGCAAGGGAAATATACAATCCATTTCCGAAAAAATAGATAAAGAAAACACAGATGGAGACACCAGCACGCAATGGCAACACCAGCTCCTCTCTATTGTTAGCTCTCTTTCCGAAAAGGGTGAGATTCCTCTCCCTTGTCTTTTCCAGCATAGAAGAATATTCTCTATTGGGATCTGTGTGTGTCGGCTAGGTCATCCTATCCCTTTCGATGGTCCCAATTTTACGGCACCCAGCTGGTAAATTTACTTGCATGGTAAAATATCCTTGTATGGGATACTTACTGTGTTGTGAATCCATGCTCCAACACTTGTTTACACCAGCTTATTAATGCTCTGTCTTCAACATGCTTCATCAACTCCTTTCTGGGCTCAACATTTTTCCCATGCCCTTGTCTTCAGTCCCAAACCTGCGCAAAAGAGCCAATAATAGGAGAATTCAGTACTATCTTAGACCAAAACAGTCAATACACAGGACTTCAGTCAAATTTCATTTTCTATATTATTCAGGATTTTCTCAAGCTAAAATAGGCACACATTAACAATAAATTGCACAAAATTTCCCCAATAATGACTAGAATAACTTTCTTTTGGAGAGTTATCAGAGTTCCACGACTAGGATGCTAGATATGAATGGTTCATGGGCGATCTTCGAGGGTTCGTACTGAGTGGTGGGTCCGTGACCCCCTGCCCTAAGCTCAATTTTTACTCGGTTGAAGATCTTTTCCTTCACTCAGTCCAGTTTTTCCTAGTTGATCCTTGTGTGGGACCCGCTTGGTGGACTAGACGTCTCGATGCTAGTCTGGGATTCTACGTTTGAGCGAGTCGCCTCATGTCATTCCCAACTCTTGTTGATCTTGTCCCTGAGGTCCTTCGAGCCCTCTAAGGACCCAAGCGTTCGGAAGGGGTCATCTTTCGTGAGTGTCCACTGGCGGGGCTCGGAGTTCTCCCTTGGCAACTTCTCCTTCTCCCCAACTTCCGTTCGGAGGATGGAGGCTCCACGGGTTCGGTCGGCCAAGATGATCTCGATTAGCCTTCCCATTTGGTAGTTATGTGGACATTACTCGCCCGCATTTTGCTTTGAAACCCAGAGCTTTTACGGTGAGGGTGCCCCACCTTCCATTTGCCGAGGTGGCCTATAGGGTGAACGAGATTGAAAGTGTCCCAGATTCCCTGGCTTTCTGTGGTGAAAAGGGAGTCGAGGCTGGCTTGTCAACCAACTTGTCGCGTCAACACTCCTCATTGCCGGAATGCTCATAAAATAATTCCTTGTTGGAAATCATCCCGATGATGTCTTAGTGTCAAGAACTAGTCTTCGTTTTGGCTTGAAAATGTCGTCTTCATAGACGGTGCCAACTGTTGACAGCGAATTTTGGAGAGGTCCATATGTCCTTCGGACGAGTAGCTTCGCCAGAGAACAAATGAGCCTGTAATTAGAAAACTCGACATTGGTACAGTCACCCAACTAATGCACTCTGACGCTTAACTCATTAATCGGAGTAGAGAATAGAAAAAGACACCTTATGTATTAGTGCAAGGCTTTTTACTTACTTGTGAAGGTGAGGGTCCTTCCTTATATATTTCTTAGATTTTAGGTTTATTTTATTTACAAAATATCTTGT
>NW_019104659.1:317451-330413 GCF_001995035.1 Momordica charantia
ACAGGAGTCTGTAGTCATTAAAATTAACTGCAATTACAAAGCAAAAAGGGCAGTAAACATAGAGCCCATACAAAGAAACAACTAAGTCTGAGGAGGAGAGGGAACAAAATGAGCAGTTGTCTCATCCAATACATCATGATAATTATAGCCTTCGAAGATGAGATGTTGGAGATCTTCCTTGGAGTTGCGACTGCTGGGAGTAGACCAAAAACGGTCAAAGGCATTAAGAGCTCGTCGAAGGTCTTCATTTGAACACCTGCCTTGCAAACGAATCCTCATACAGTCGACCCCCGCTTGTTGAAGCTCTCTTTCCAGTGGTTGAAAGATGGTAGAGTCGAGAAAGTGAGACTCCAAGAGCTCCGACTCGTAAAGGATTACCTTGGCCAACTGCAACTCTTCCTGGGTCTAGGCTAGGGCGTTCCGCATCAGCTAAAGCAAGTTCGAGGCTCTCGGCGTAAACGAACTCATGCCCCAAGGAGTCTAGAGTCGTACCCTTGGCCTCAAGGTCCTAGGTTAGACTCCGCCAAAGCCTGTCCTCCTATCGCCTTGAAAAGCCTCCCATTAACTTCCGAAAAGAGTGACTCCAGTTGGGTGATCCTACTGTCACGAGACACGGCTTTTGCCCAAACCATTTATAAATCCTCCAGACCTTATTGGCACTAGCTTATAACTCAGCAACCTAGGCAAGGCGAGATCGCGTTTCCCCTTCAAGCTCATCGATGCGTGCCTCGGTCGCAGCTGTTCGACACTGAGTACAGTCCAATTCGATGCGGAGAAGGGTTACCCTCACTTCTGCCCGTGAAGCGTCTTCCCGAGAAATCCTCCTCTCAGATTTGAGGTGCTCGACCTCGGCATGCGTAACGGTTGATTAACCTGCTTTGCTCAAAACAGTACGAAGGTGTTGGACCTCGACTCGCTGCTCATGTTCCCAGACCCCTCGTAGCCGCCAACTCATCCCGGAAGACCAGGGATAGGGCGTGGAAGCGACTAGCCAACTAACAGAGATAACCTAAAGGAGGCGTCAGAAGAGGAACAAGAATGAAAAGATAAAAGTGGGGGCAAATAGGACGCACTGACGCTACCTCAAAGGCTCCATGCGACATTCTTCCTGGATATTGAAAATGTCGGAACCTGTCTGTGGCTGAGAACTCGACGAACCATCTCTCTGGTTGAATCTTGGATATCCAACATGCGTCGATAAGGATTTAGAGGGGAAAGCTTGAGGGGAAGATCGAAGCAGGTGTGCAACGCATCTGCCCTGGCCCCTCGAGTCGTGGGGAAGACGCGTCGGCTTGAGGAGCCCCTTCAATGCGGTTCTTATAAATCTCAACCATAGCAGGGGTAGCCTCCCTCGCTCCATTTTATCTGCCCTTAAAGCTTAGTGCAGCGCCCAAAGCAAGTACCCTCCTCGGTCGATGGCGGAAGATGTTAGGGTTGACTTTTTACTGAAGATTCGTGTGTCGGTAGCCCTGTTTGACCACATTTTTGACCTATTTCCCATTACTATTTGCCAAAAAGAACCACATATTCTTAAAGTAGAACATACATAGATTATTTCTAAATAAAAGTCAAACTATGGTACTTTAGGAAAAATATGAGATAAATGCGGTCAAAGTTGGAAGAAAATAACAAAATTCTGTTTTTTGCAGAATTGCGCCTGGTGCATTTTTGGAGGGCAATTTGTCAAAATGCACGTTTTGATTAATGAAGGGCAAGGAGGACATTTCCCACATGTTCAAAACCGTGAGTCCAAGTCCAAGTGAGGTGGTTAGGTGAATCTCAACCCTTTTCCATCTAAAATGGAGGGAAGTTCAACCAACCTATGGTGCTATAAAAAGAAGCCATCCATCCCTCAGCAAATTATCCCTTCCAAGTTTCATTTCATCTTCTTTTAGATGCTCTGTAGTTGTAGAACACGTTTTTAGGGTTTATGTTCATGTTCTAGTTGTTCATTTCTTCATTTTTCACGTTTTTACCTTTCGTATTCTTTTTAATTCAAGTTCTTACTTCCGTTCTTTGTTCATTCTGTTATTTGAAAGTTCTTTAGCGAGTTTCAACTCCCCTCATGCTCGAGACAGAAGAGGATCAAGCTAGAACTCCTTGTACGGCTTATTTATTCATTTAAATTCAATGAAAAGTACTTTCTTTATGTTTTCATGCATTTACTTTCATTTAATTATGTTTTTAATTAGTTATCAACATCCTTGAGGAGTGCTTTAGTCAAATGATTTGATTTTCAACACGCTCGAGATTTTTGCCAGATTGCTCCTGGCACTTTTTTGGGTTGGTTTCTAAAAACTTCTCTTTACGTCTTTTTTACATTTGGCCAGTGGGAACTTGATTTATACACTAAAGCCCAACCTTGGGAAAGGTGAGTTAGGTAAAATAATAGGAAACCAATATGAGATGTGACTTAGGAATAAGCGCATAAAACATGGTCCTAGGCATAGGCCCTCTGACCCATAATGCAAATGAGTTGGTAGATATTCTCTAGGATTGTAATCACACATAGGAATATGATTGTAGGTTACCCTAGCCTCTGCAGCAACCAAAAGCGGTAGTGAAAGAGTAGAACTCAAATCCCAAGAAAAGTCAGGAATTGCGCCTGGTGCATTTTCCCAACAAAGTGTGTTTTCCATGTTTTGCATCAAAACTAAGGTAGGAGACAAGGATGTTGAGTTTCATTAAATTGCTTGACAGTTAAAACCCCAAACAACAACATTTCACCATTATTTTCTTCCTAAATCACAATTGCATATTTGAACCATTTCATTGCATTACTTGATTTTGAAAAGCAACAAGTCCCTGAGGATTCGACCTTGGATTACGTTTGAGTATTACTTGTGACCGTGTGCGCTTGCACGAATCTCTAATCTTTTTAAAGGTAGAGAAAATCCCAACAAGTTTTTGGCGCCGTTGTCGGGGACTTAAGTTTTCAAATCATATTATTTTCAAGTGAATTGTTTCATTGTGTGATTGTTGTATACCTCTGTTATTGGCCTTAATTGTTATATCTAAACTTTAAGGGAGTTATGTGTGAGCACAAGGTCTGGTTGGTTAACCTTTGATCCAGAGATTGAAAGAACCCTTAAGAGCAGAAGGCGTGAGCAGAGGTTGAGAAAAGAGAAAGAAAGTAAAAAAAAAGAAAGAAGTTGAAGAAGAAGAGACCATCGAGATGAATAGAAATCCACAAGATCCTCCACCGCCACAAAATCCACCTGTGAATGGAGATATGGCAGGTGAAGGAGCAACAAACTGAGCAGGAGAAATTCCTAATCCGATCCTTCTAGCAGATAATCGAGATTTAGCCATGCGGAATTATGTCACTCATGTGTTCCACAACCTAAATTCAAGGATAAATAATCCTTTACCCTAAGCCACACAGTTCGAGCTCAAGCCAGTCATGTTCCAGATGTTACAGACAATGGGCTAGTTCGGAGGATTGACTAACGAAGATCCTTACTCCCATCTCAAATCCTTTATTGAAATAGCTAATGTATTTCAAATTCCTGTTGTTTCTGAGGATGCACTAAGATTAAAAATGTTTCCTTTTTCTCTCAGGGATGGTGCAAGGACTTGGCTAAACGCATTGGAACCAAATTCTATCAACACATGGGCGGAACTGAAGGAGAAATTTTTGGCAATGTACCATACTTTGAACAGGAACGCAGACCTTCGAGAGGACATTGTGTTGTTTAGACAGAAGGAGAACGAAGCAGTTCAAGAAGTTGGGAGCGTTTTAAAGAGTTACTTAGAAGATGCCCGAGCCATGGATTGCCCGCATGTGTGCAGATTGAACAATTCTATAGAGGATTGGATCGTTCATCAAGGATGATGTTGAACACCGCAGCCAATGGCTCGTTGTTAGAGAGGTCGGTAAATGAGGTCGTTGATATCTTGAATAAGATGACAGACATTAATGACCAAGGCGAAATAGGAAGGTCATTACCAAAGAAGCAAGTATCATCTAGAATCTTTGAGTTAGACACAGTAGCTTCAATGCAAGCCCAAATGGCGGCTATGAACCAGATGTTAAAGCAATTGACAATGGAAAAGGAAACAAAAACCGTCACTTCGGCGATACTTGAACCCTCTCCTATTTTACAAATTTCAGATATATCTTGTGTCTATTGTGGTGATAACCACTTATATGAGAACTGTCCAGCTAATCCAGCGTCTATTTTCTATGTAGATCAAGGTGCCCAGCGGAATTTCAACCCGTATTAAAACACTTACAACCCTGGATGGAGGCACCATCCAAACTTTTCCTAGAGTAACCAAGGAGTAGCGAGTAGCAGTGCATAAGCACTCGCTCAACAATACAAGCAAAACTACACTCCTCCTGGTTTTCCAACTCAACCGGCGTCACAGCCTCAACAGTACAATCAGCAAAGAGGTCAAAATACTACTCAGCAAAGTGGTTGCAACGCAAGTTTGGAGGCCATAATGAAAGAGTTCATGACAAGAACTGATGCTGCGATAAGAAGTTTGGAGATGCAAGTGGGGCAGATTGCAAATGACTAGAAATCTAGACCCCAAGGTACATTGTCTGGACACACAGAAAACCCGAAGCGAGATCGTGAGAGAAAGGAGCACTCTAAGGCGATTATCACGAGAAGCGGATTAAGCTATGATGGACCCTCACTTCCAGACGAAGGAAATAATGCAGTTACACCTGTTCCTGCATCCACCTGCAATCCACAACAAGAAGAGAAAGCAGAAACTGTAAGTTYAGAAGAAAAAGGTAAGAAGGCGGATAAAGGTAAGCAAGTAGTGCCCAGCACTACTCCACAAGTAGGTCATATTAAGATTCCTCCACCTTCCCCAAAGGCTAGTTAAAAAGAATCAGGATAGTCATTTTAAGAACTTCTTTGAGATTATAAAACAGTTGCATATCAATATACCTCTCATAGATGCTTTAGAACAAATGCCTAACTACACCAAGTTTTTAAAAGACATCATATCTAGGCATAAAAAGTTAGGTGAGCATCAGACGGTAGCCTTGACAAAGTGTAGTAGTGATGCTCTAGGGAATCCATTGCCTGTTAAATGTAAAGACCCAGGTATTTTCACTATTCCTTGTCAATAGGAGGTAAAAATCTAGGAATAGCATTGTGTGACTTAGAAGCAAGCATTAATCTTATGCCTCTTTTTGTCTTTAAAGAGTTAAATATAGGAGAAGCTCGTCCCACTACTGTCACTTTACAACTAGCTGATAGATCCATAAAGAAACCGGAAAGAAAAATAGAAGATGTGCTTGTTAAAGTTGATAAGTTTATTTTTCCCGCCGATTTTATAATTTTGGACTGTGAAGCAGATCTTGAGGTTTCGATCATTCTTGGGAGGCCATTTTTAGCAACTGGAGATACAGTTTTCAATGTCAGGAAAGGAGAGATCACGATGAAGGTCAATGATGAGCAGCTAACCTTCAATGTCCTCGATGCGATTGCGTCTCTCGGATGAAGTCGATGAGTGCTCTATAATAGGGGCAATCATGGAGGAACTCCAGCAAATTATGGTGGAAGACTTAGAAGCAGATTTGGAGGTCGTAGAAAAAGAATCCAAAATTGTGCCTGGCACAATTTTGCCCCAATTTGAACGTTTTGAGTTTTTGCAGCCGACAATACCGGATTTGAAGGCCTTGAAACCTTCCATCATTGAACCTCCAGAATTGGAAAAAAAAACCCCTACCTTCTCATTTAAAATATGCTTATTTTGGTTGAAACGATACTTTGCCCGTTATCATTTCTTCATATTTGTCTAATGAACATGTATCTTTGCTTTTGCAGGTTTTATCAAAGTACAAAAGGGCTATTGGATGGACCATAGCGGACATAAGAGGAATTAGCCTTACATTTTGCATGCACAAAATCATCCTGGAGGAAGGAGCCACCAATTCTATCGAGTGCCAAATGAGGCTTAACCCGAAAATGAAAGAGGTGGTCAAAAAGAAAATCATAAAATGGTTAGATGCTGGAGTGATCTACCCCATCTCGGATAGCAGCTGGGTTAGCCCGGTTCAATGCGTTCCCAAGAAGGGTGGTATGACGGTGATTATAAACGACGACAACGAGTTGTTCCCAACTAGAACGGTGACTGGTTGGAGAGTGTGTATGGACTACCATCGGTTAAACAAGGTAACTCGAAAAGACCATTTTCTATTACCCTTCATTGACCAAATCCTTGATCGTCTTGCAAGGAAAGAATGCTATTGTTTCCTCGATGGGTATTCTGGTTACAACCAGATTACTATAGCTCCGGAGAATGCCGTTCGGTGTTTGTAATGCTCCTGCTACCTTCTAGAGATGCATGACCGCTATTTTTTCAGACATGATAGAAAGCACGGTAGAGATTTTCATGGATGATTTTTCTGTGTTTGGTGAGTCGTTTGATGTTTGTTTAAAGAACTTAGAGAATGTTTTAAAAAGGTGTGAAGAGACTAACCTTGTGCTTAATTGGGAGAAGTGAAGGTATAGTCTTAGGTCACAGAATTTCAGAAAAAGGAATTGAGGTCGATAGGGCAAAAATAGATGTGATTGCTAAACTATCCCATCCTACAACTGTAAAAGGTGTTAGAAATTTCTTAGGACACGCGGGTTTCTACCGCCATTTTATAAAAGATTTTGCGAAAATTTTTAAACCTTTGTGTCAGTTGTTGGAAGTGGATCGACCCTTTGTTTTTTATGAACACTGTTTGAAAGCTTTTGAGACACTTAAGAATGCACTTAGCTCAGCACCTATCATAATTGAACCAGATTGGAACTTGCCATTTGAACTAATGTGTGATGCAAGTGATTTTGCTGTAGGTGTGATGTTGGGTAAACGAAAAGGTAAAATTCTTCATCCTGTTTATCATGCAAGTAAAACTTTGAATAGTAGTCAATTAAACTATTCTGTGACGGAGAAAAAACTTTTGGCTGTTGTTTTCGCATTTGATAAGTTTCGTTCATATTTGATTCGGACTAAAGTGATAGTGTTTACCGATCATTCTACACTTAAATACTTGTTTGCTAAAAAAGAAGCTAAGCCTAGGTTGATTAGATGGATCTTGTTGTTTCAAGAGTTTGACTTAGAGTTAAAAGATAGAAAAGGAGCAGAAAACCAAGTAGCGGATCATTTATCTAGGCTAGAGTCTTCTTTGCAGCATGATAGTTGTGAGATTAAAGAGCATTCTGTGGATGAGTATCTTTTAGCTATTTCTGAAGTCCCTTGGTATGCTGACTATGCAAACTATCTGGTGAGCAAAATAATTCCTAATGATTTGAGTAGCACCAGATAAAGAAGTTCTTTCATGATGTTAGGTTTTATAGATGGGATGAACCTTTCTTGTTTAAACTAGGACCTGGCAATATTCTTCGTAGGTGTGTTATTGCTGAGCACGAACAGAAGGAGATTCTAGAGGCATGCCACAAATCACCATATGGTGGGCATTTTGCTGGACGTAAGACTGCAGCAAAGGTCCTCCAAAGTAGTTTCTTTTGGCCGTCTCTATTTCGAGATGCTCATATATTCACTCAAGGATGTGACCGCTGTCAAAGATCAGGTAACTTGACAAGGAAGCATGAGATGCCCTTAAACCCAATATTGGAAGTTGAACTTTTCGATGTTTGGGGCATCGACTTCATGGGTCCGTTTCCACCTTCATTCGGTAAGAATTACATTCTCTTGGCTGTTGATTATGTCTCGAAATGGATTGAGGCTTTGGCCACCCCTACTAATGATGCCAAGGTAGTTTCTCTCTTCTTGCAAAAGTTTATTTTTACTAGATATGGTACACCTAGATGCTTGATTAGTGATGAGGGTACACACTTTTTGAATAGGGCAGTAAGTAATTTGCTTAAAAAGTATAACATTCACCATAAGATTGCTACTGCATATCACCCACAAACTAATGGACTAGCAGAGGTATCAAATAGAGCAATAAAGTCAATTTTAGAGAAGTCTGTGAATGTAAATAGGAAGAACTGGGCTATTAAACTTGATGATGCTTTGTGGGCGTATAGAACTGCTTATAAAACTCCATTAGGCATGTCCCCATATCGCATTGTTTTTGGTAAAGTATGTCATCTGCCGTTAGAATTAGAACATAAAGCATATTGGGCTACGCAGAAACTAAATTTTGATTATGTTGCTGCAGGTGAAGCTAGATTGCTCCAATTACATGAGTTGGATGAATTTCGTCAGTTTTCTTATGAGAATGCGAAGATGTACAGAGAACAAACTAAGAAGTGGCATGATAAAAAGATAATGGACAAGAATTTAGAATCTGGAAACTTAGTTTTGCTTTTTAACTCTAGATTAAAGTTGTTTCCAGGTAAGCTTAAGTGTAGATGGTCAGGCCCATTCGTAGTTGAACATGTTTATCCAAATGAAGCAGTGGATTTAAAGGGTTCTAAAGGTAATATCTTTAAGGTAAATGGGCGTCGAGTCAAGAAATATTATGGCGAGTATATTGACAGAGGTAAAACTTCTGTAATACTGAAAGACCCATGAGAAAACAGTGGAAACAGTCCCTTGGACAGTTTGGGGGGCGTTTTTATGTAAAATATTTTTTGTCTTCTTTTTGCAAAATTTTTACATTTTATTTAAGGCTTTTTTGTGTAGATTCCAAATCTAATTTTTGTTTTTGCATTTGAATTTTGTAGGATCAAGATCCGACCCTCATCAAAATTAAACTTGGCGTAATTTAAGAGACAAAATCGATTTTTTTTTTTTAGTTATGGTTAGGGCTTTCGTGGGCTTTATGTGGGTTATGTTTAAATTGGCTTTGAGTTGTTTTTAAATCAAAAGGAGGCCCAATTTTAAACCCAATTATGTCTTTAATAGGTTTTCAAACATAAAACAAAGAGCCCTAGGATTTGAAAACACCCCATTCACGATTTTTACCAAATTTTTCTCACTTGTTTTCAAATATTTTCTTAAGAAATCTCAAAGAATCTCAAAGTCTCTTTCATCTCTCTCTTTTTCGACACTTTTAGGGTTTATTGGAGGGATTTTCGTTGTCGATCGTGAAGCAAACTCAAGAACCATGGAAGGTTCATCTTCCTCCAAGCCACACGACAAAGAGAAGGAAAACAAGAGAGTGTTGTTGCCTCCACCAACCAAATCGGGTATGATTCCTCTTGAACCTCCTAGGATTTCTCATGAAAAGTTAGTTTTTGATCCTAGGGAACAAAGAAGAAAATATGAGGAAGCTATAAGAATGAACCCTAGGAGAAAACTATCTATAGATGGTACAAATCCTGAAAAAATCAATATATATCTCATGATGCTAGGGTTAATAAAGAAGGTTCTAGTGAAAAGAAATTAGGAGGTGTTAATAAAGTTTATCTTCGAAAAAATCAATCTCTAGAGGAAAAATGTGCTGTCTTAGATGAAGAAATAGCTAGACTTCAAGAGAGAGCGGAGATGTTCAGTAAAAATAACGAAATTAGGGACAAAGAGAATGAGAGGGTTTATGCGAAAATTGAGGAATTAAACATAAAATGACAAGAATTCATGGAAAACTCAAAGAAAGTGAGTGAGGAGATTCAACTTGAGTAAAATAGCATGAGTATACGTCGTAGGATGAATCTTTCTTAAGATAACCCTGTTTCCAAGTTTTTAGAACTGTCTATCCGTCTCCCTCTTTCCACTACTGTTATTGTGCATGTTGAAGGTCAAGAATAGGTTAGTGCGGATTCAAAACACGACACGGAGCCCTTGGAGCACTCAGATTCAGCCACGGTCGAAATTCAATGCAAAATTGCGCCTGGCGCAATTATGGATGAAACTCCACCGGCCACTCTACAAGGTATTTTGTCTCCATCTTTTCCATATCCTATCTTGACTAAAAAGCCCCTACTTTTTTATGATTTAGAACAGTAAAGGACAACGCCAAAAATTGCCGAAATTTTGGTGGAATTGAATGAAGCAAGGGGAGAAGATCCATTGGAGGATGATGGAAACAGTGGGGCAGCATAAGGACAATTGAATGTTGATGGAGAGGATTAAGATTTTGGAGAATTACCCCAAGAAGTGCATGAAGATGAGTTTGAAGACGAGGAAGACAATGACGATATCTCTCAATATGAAGTGAGAATACGAACTCTGGTGCACGAATCTCAGCAACTTGATGAGGAGCCCCCTGCAAAAGAGCAAGAAGGAACATCCGGTCCTATGGATATCCTTAGTGAGGCCATGAAGGAATCATCTTTCTCTTCTTCACAAGGTAAGACCCCTTCTTTGTCGAGTTTGAATGTTTCTGACCCAAACTTTGTTGCTAATGCAGAGAATACAGATTAGGAGGTGAGTTTGACCAAAATGGTAAAGAAAACGCAAAAGAAGAAAAAAGTAGCAGAAATTGCGCCAAACGCAATTTCTAGGCCTAGGACCCGCACCGCTGTAGCACGTTTGGCTGCCCAAAAAGAAGCCGAGGCTGGTCCATCTAAAAAAGCCAAGAGGGCTAGGGTGCAAAGAGGGGCGAAGAGCCACTTGAGAAGGCCAATGAAGAGGAGCCCGATTCTACCGAACAAACACCATCAAGAGTAAAATGGGTGAGATTAGAGGTGAGGAGGCCTACCTTCACAACACCTGATATCCTCCTTGAGAGAGGTTTTGATGAGGCCCAAGAGCCGGTGCCAGAATATGTTAGGAGAACGCTTGTGGAGAATGGTTGGGAGGCGTTGTTTGCCTCAACTAAACGTGTATCAGAGGCCTTGGTGAAAGAGTTTCACACTGCCATCAACCCAAACCGAGGGGATGTAGTTAGAGTACGGGGTAAAGTGGTAAAATTCTCGCATTCCATTATAAATACTCACTATGGTTTGTTGGATTTTTTTAATGCTATAGGTAATGAAATTTTGGTGTATCCATTTGACGAGCAAGTGGAGGAGGCGCGTGGACTTATTTGTAGACCACATAAGACAGGGACCGTCTGAACCATGGGGAAGCTTTCCTTAAAGCCCCTTGACATGGATGAGCAAGCGACGATTTGGATGTATGTGTTGAAGAACCAGTTGATCCCCACTTCTCACGATTCCTCCATTAAGCGCAATAGGGCGATGATGGTGTACATTCTCATGAAGGGCGTTGAGTTCAACTTTGGGGAACTCATAAGAAACGAGATACGGAGTTGCTCCGAGAAAATAGTAGATTCTCTTGTTTTTCCTGGACTAATAACTGAGTTATGCTTGCAGGCGGGGAGTGGCGGCTGATGATGCCAATGTTGTGATGCCTAATAAGCCATTCTCATCCCTAAGAAGAGTTTGGGGGTATTCAATTGTTCGAGAAGAAGATTCTCCCATTACCGCTGCGGATCCTGAGACCCGAGGGGTGGTGACTAGGGAGCAGTATGATGAGCTTAGGCACAAGTATGAACTTTTGTTAGTTACTCAACGTGCCATATGTGCTTTCCTCAAGAAGATATACAGTGATGAAGCACCTTCATTCCTCGATGAGCTTGCGGCCGACTTACCATCTTCTTCCCGTTTTCGTACCGATTCCACTGACGATGAGTCTTCCGATGATGAGTAGGGAAGTATCTCCCTCTCTTTGTTTCGATATTTGGATCTTGATTTTGTATGTTAGGTTGTTTAGTTTAGGTTGTTTAGATTAGTTTGCATATTATGTTGTGTAGGTTGTTTTTGTTCTTTTAGTTTGCATGATAGGTTGTTTAAGCTTACTTTTTGTTTTAGGTTAGTGTTGGGATGTTGTGCTGTTAGGAAGGAATATATGTTGTGTTTTTGCATATGTTTAAAGTTCAAGTTTGCATGCTTCCTTGCATAATTCCAGAAAATGCTACGCCGCCGCGATGAAGGGAACAACCACTTGTGCGGCGGTTACCGACGCAGCAGAGCCATGTGCCGACGAACCAAAGCCGAGTCGCGGAACCCCAGCTGAAGAGCTAGAATTTATCCCCCTACTGGGGTCAGAAAAGCAGGTCAGCATCAACAGCAGACTGGGAGCCGAGGTAAAAGAAGAGCTCGTCGGTTTTCTGAAAGCAAATGCTGACGTGTTCGCATGGTCTCATGACGACATGCCGGGCATAGACCCAAGTATAATGGTGCATAGGCTTAATTTAGATTTTAACTATAGGCCTGTGAGGTAAAAGCGTCGGCCTGTCGACGCCGAGCGAAGCAATGTAATTTGTAAAGAAGTCGAGCAATTGCTACGAGCTAAATTCATAGGAGAAGTTCATTACCCCGCGTGGCTATCTAATGTTGTTTCAGTTAAAAAGTCAAACGGCAAGTGGCGTGTCTGTATTGACTTTACGAGCCTCAATAAGACATGTCTGAAAGACAGTTTTCCCCTACCTCGGATAGATCAGCTCGTCGACGCAACGGCTGGGCATGAACTCCTCTCCTTCATGGATGCCTACTCTGGATACAATCAGATTCGGCTGCATGCACCCGATCAAGAGCATACCGCCTTCGTTACCGATTAAGGGCTGTATTGCTACAATGTCATGCCTTTCGGTCTGAAAAATGCAGGAGCGACCTACCAGCGAATGGTCAACATGATGTTCGCCAAACAGATCGGACGCAACATGAAGGTACATGTAGACGACATGTTGGTAAAAAGTAAGCAGACCAGCTCTCATTTAGCCGACCTCGCAGAGGCCTTCGGCGTGCTTCGGAAGTATCAGATGAAGCTCAACCCCAGCAAGTGTGCCTTTGGGTTCTCGTCGGAAAAGTTCCTCGGGTTCATGGTCCACGAACGCGGAATTGAAGCAAATCTGGACAAGATAAGAGAAGCTAGCTCTAGCCTTGATAACCTCGGCACGACGTCTACGACCATACTTCCAGGCGTACAAGATAATCGTTCCGATAAACTTCCCCTTGAGGCAGATTTTCTACAAGCCCGAAACGTCGGGTCGACTGATGAAGTGGGCCCTAGAGCTCAGTGGGCACGACATCGCCTTCGAGCCGAGAACAGCGTTGAAAGGTCAGGCAGCCGCAGACTTTGTTGCTGAGCTGAACCCA
>NW_019104659.1:331498-352626 GCF_001995035.1 Momordica charantia
CCGCTACCGACGGGGAAAGGGCAATTAAAGTTCGCCATAGTAGCTGTAGATTACTTCACCAAGTGGGTGGAAGCGGAACCTCTGGCGTCTATTACCGAGGCGAAGGTCGCCAGCTGTGTATGAAAGAGCATAATATGTCGGTTCGGTATACCGAACGCCATCATTACCAACAATGGAAAACAGTTTGACGGTGCCCGGTTTAATCAATTCTATCAACAGCTCAGCATACGTCATCTCAGCTCGTCGCCTGCCCATCCGCAGTCTAATGGGCAAGTTAAAGCTATCAACAAGATCGTCAAGCGTGGTCTGAAGACGAGACTGGAATCTCTGAAAGGTCGGTGGGCAGAAGAGTTAACAAGGGTGTTGTGGTCTAATCGAACTACACCCCGTCGATATACTGGTGAGACGCCATACGGCCTAGCCTTCGGGTCGGAGGTCGTCGTCCCTGCGAAAATTGGCATGCCAACGCCCCGAGTTGAGAATTTCAACGAGCAACCCAACAGTGAAGCTCTACTCGTGAATCTTGACCTCCTCGAGGAGAAAAGATCTCACTCCCAGCTCCAGCTAACAGAATATCAGATCCGTATGGCTCGGTACTACAACACCAGAGTAAAAGTCATAACGTTTAAGCCTGGCGACCTCGTCTTCAAGAAGGTGATGCAGCATGTCGGTGTTGGGTGTGTTGCCCTAAACTCGTAGCTTGTATTTTGTAAAAACAAATGTCTATTTAATAAAGTTTTATTCAATAAATTTGTTGTTGAATCATAGCTTTGCATTGTCCAAAATCCAATAAACTAAACATCCAAGGTTATTTATGATGTAATCGGGACAGTATATATACTGGGTATATAGTTGATATACGGGGTATATATTTGATATACCCCTGATATATGAATGGATAATGTCCCGTGAATAACCTAAAGGGTCTATAGTATATGGATAAGGCTGGGTACCTTATCCTTGCAACACTATGGATACGGCCCGCTCTGTAAAGGTTACAGACGACTCGATCCAGGTCGTTCATGTAGAGACATGCGAGTGGGGGTCTCCTATACAATGAGTTTGTATAAGACCGGACCGCGAAATAGGCAATCTTTAGATGTAACACTGTTAACTAATAGATTGTCATTTCTTAGGATGATCAGGCAACTCATTCTCAATTCTGAGTGAGTTATGGACTCCTGCCCATGAGGGCTCGTCCTTTGATCTGTATGGGTGAGAGTGGCCCGAGACGCCGACTCAACATTCCTACCATTTTGAGGACGAGACAGACTAGGGAGCTGGGAACATAACTTCACAAGATGGAATTCACTCCTCACCGACTTTAGGGGAGTAGGTGAGTGTTCCCTTAAATGCTGACTCCGGGACTTGAACAAGGGGCCCCACCCTCTCATTGGCCGAGAGGGACTCCTAGTTATTGGTTGGACCATAACCGGGTTGTTCATTAGAGGAGTAGTGGTGTTTGAGGAGTAAGATGTAACTCAGGGGTAAAACGGTAATTTGACCCAACTTGAGTTACGAACACTCGTGAATGATTGACTCGTCATTAATGGTCATATATCGATGGACACGAAAACATTCTGTAGTGAGATGAGTGCAACTGCGGGTCTTTAGTGGAATGACCCGTAGTTAACGAATCTAGATTAACTCGGTCAATGAGTTTGACCGATTAATCTTGCATCATTGGAGCTTCGGATCTGTAGGTCCATTAGGTCCCCTTGCTAGCTCATAACGGATATTACAAGGATTAAATTTTTGGAAGAATTTAAATTGTTCAAATTACTTAAGGGATTATATGTATATTGATACATTATAATATATAGTTAATTATAAATTAAAACTATATATTATGAGAGAAACTATTTGAATGAGATTCAAATAAAATTAATATGAATAAGATTCATATTAAAACTATAGGTTAAAAATAATATGCATAAGATGTATATTAGAACTATAGGTTATACGAGAGAAATGTTATAGAATATGATTCTATTTTTGTGATAAATAATAAATTAATTTTTATATTTTAATTATTATATATATATGTTATATATATATTAATTATATATATATATATATATTATTAATATTAATAATATTAAACTCCCTTGCAAAATTGCAGGGGAGTGAGAGGTTAGTGTGACGTGGGGAGTTGCCCCACGTCACCACTTCTGTTTTGTTTTTGCAGTTCTGCAAAAAACACGGAACACAGAAGAAGAACGACCAACCCGTTTTCTCTCTATCAAGAAGAACTCTCTCAAGCTCTCCCTCTCGTTCCAAACGATTGCTCCCACCAGCACGATCCCAAGACCCAAGAGGATAGCGAGGAAGACACAGTGGTGGTGTTCGAGGGAAACTCGTTGAAGAAACGTTCTTCAAAGGTTCAAATTTTCCCTGTATTTTTCTTTTGTAAAATTCGATTTTGTATCCCGAAAATCAGCGACGAAAATCCGATTCCGCTCCGGATTTACATCCCTTCAGTCGGAGCACTCGAGCCAAATTGGGAAGGTCCGTACAGAGTCTTGAAAATACCCACCCATGTGCTGTGCTGTCCGACCTCAACGGGAGACAACTCCCCCACCCATGGAACGCCGAACATTTGCGAGTTTATTATCAATGAGATGTGTACAACCCGACATGTAAAATTTCATTCATTAATGAAAGCCGATCTCCAATGACTTGTGCAAAATTTGACTTTATTCGTTAGAGTTGTTACTACTACCGAGCTACGCCAAATGGGGCCCAAGGAAGACTACGTGACATGACCTATGCTATACAAACATGCGAAGCAATGGTCAGCTCGTAGGAACCTGGTTATCCCAAATACACACCGCCGAGCTGAATTGTTCAGCTCGTAAGCCGTTGTGTGGGTAAGAAATTACTAAAACTTGACAAACTCAAACTACGAGACCAAAACTAAAGCTAAACTAAAGCTGAGATTGAAATTTTAATTGAATTTTCTCGCTAAACTAAAGCTGAGATTGAAATTTTAATTGAATTTTCTCTAAGTAATGGGACTTCGGAAAGAGTAACTCAGGTCTGAATAAAACCGCATTTCATTAAAAAGGAAAAAGCTTGATGGAGAGCCGAGGTATATATGCCTCGGCTCAGTACACTGTTTAAATTTATTTTTTAAAAAAATAATAATAAAGCAGAGGAAGCAATAGAAGAAAGGGACAAGTTATTCTTGCGGAAGGTCGGTAGGGCTGCTGGTTCCAACGTCAACATCAGCGACCGCGGCGGCCTCAGTTTCCTCGGCCTCCTTATCGACGTCAGTGGGGCGGTCGGCCCAGATAGACTCGTACTCCAGCTCGACGGCGGCTACGGCCTCCTTCGGGCAAGAGGTGTCGAGCTTGTTGATGGCATAGTAGAAGCCCCTTTGCGCTAAGTTGGGAGCTAAACCGTCGAATTCAGGGAATTCCTTTATCTTCTTCTCCAAGAAGGCCCAGCTCGCCAGATTTTGCTGAGCCTCGTTCCACCCCTTCTCTGTAGTCTCAGCTCGTCCCCGGGAACCTCTGTATGAAAGGGTGGAGTGGAAATCTGACCCCTTATGGAACATCTGGGGGTAGAAGTTTATGAAGCCCGGAGGAGGGTCGTCAAGGGACTCTCCGACGTTGGGTACCCTGAGCTYTATGGAGTTGGGGATTGAATAGGTTTTGCGGAGCTCGGCTAACCTACCTACCGAGCAAGTCTAGGGGGGAGGCTCAACTAGTGGACCGAGGTTAGGGTTTCCCGAGGTGGAGGCTATATTGGGGTTTCCCGATCTATCCTCGACATAGGGGTTCCCTGAGGTAGAAGCTAAGGTCAGATCTCCTAAAACGTCGTCTGAACTAGAGGAACTAAACGACCCAGACGACGAATCCCTAGACGAGCTACTCATCTCCAGACCTGACTGGGAAGACTTAAAAGAACTATCTAAACAAAGAGGGAGAGAGTACCTGACTTGGAAACGGCCGAGGTACACGAAAACTCAAAAGTGAAAAGTAAAAAGTGAAAAGTGAAAGACTTTCGCCTTTTATAGGACAGTCCAGAAGCCCGAGAGCTGTTCGATCAAGGAGAGATCAACGGACAAGATTCGTCCATGCTAGGCTGTCCCCATGACGACGTTTGGGTTCTCGAAGCAGAAGCTAGGGCTGACGACATCCATGACGTCACACATGAACGTGTGGATTCGACCCATCTTCAATTAGCTCAGAGGACTTCGTCGAGCCGACCTCCGCCCGGCCGAAGTGGGGGCCAATGTTGGATGCGAGTCCTGGCCTGCCACGTGTCATGATTGAAAAAGCGAGTTAGGTGAACATGCAGATGAAATATAGAAAATTGACTCCGAAATACTCAGGTCGGCAGTCAGGGTAGGACCTACAGTGCCAAGCCGACCTGAGACGAAGTCCGTAAACGTGTCTCTTCCGAACCCGACAACACGCCGTATTTTTAGGGTGTGTCGGAGTTCCTGTCGGGCCCAGTTTCTATAAATAGAAACTAGGTAGACTCGGCAAGTTAGCTCGGACCAGGACTGACTTGCTCGTCGGAGTGCTAACTTGGTCTTGCAGGTCTCGAGAGTGTTTGGAGAGGGTGCTGGGCAGTTGGCTGTAGTTCATTCCAACCGTTCCGATCTACTTCGTACCCGAGCTCACCAAATTCACGCTCAAACATCCTTCATTAATCAAAACGTGCGTTTTGACAAATTGCTCTCCAAAAATGCGTCGGGCGCAATTCTGCAAAAAAACAAAATTATGTTATTTTCTTCCAACTTTGACCACATTTATCTCATATTTTTCCTAAAGTACCATAGTTTGACTTTTATGCAGAAATAATCTATGTATGTTCTAATTTAAGAATATATGGTTTTTTTTTTGGCAAATATTAATGGGAAATGGGTCAAAAACGTGGTCAAACAGCTACCGACACATGTTTCTGCAGTAAAAAGTCAACCTTAACACACCCCCAAACTTAGCCATTTGTCTGTCCTCAAGCAAAAACAACGACAACAAATCTAAAACAATCAACATGCTAGAAAGATGAATGATCAACAATCCAAATGTTCTAAGTAAATGAATCATAGAAGTCTCAGGAAAGGTTCCACAAGCTAAACGTCCTAACTTTAATCTCAAGCCAACAAACCATAAACCATCCTTTGTTTTCAAAATAAAAATGATTCTAAATCTTCTTCTTTTCTAAATCACAAAACTCTTTTACAAAACCATGGAATATGCACACTTCCGTTTTGATTTAAAAATTTTAACATCAAGTGGACCGGCTACTAGCCCCTGAGGTTTCAACACACTAACATCGGTTTCAAATCACAGCCACTCATAGAATCTTGTTAGGTAGCAACCCGGCATAAAATGATGTCGACAATGGTCTTCACGAAGTCACCTTAATATGTAGGCTACCACCCTCCAAGATGATA
The DNA here is from genome assembly GCF_001995035.1 of Momordica charantia. The sequence goes on from NW_019104659.1 coordinate 336,909, forward strand.
ACGCCACCCATTTAAACTCTCAAGACTCTTTTTTGACTTGCTTTTCTTCTTTTGAACTCTTTTCTTCATACTATTTCTTTCAAAAAAGATTTTCTTGCATATGACTCTTTTTGCATAAGACTCTTTTATTACTTGCATTTTCTTTCTTGACTATTTTTCCAAAACATAAAATGCATTTCCGTGCATATGACTCTTTTTGCATAAGACTCTTTTATTACTTGCATTTTCTTTCATGACTATTTTTCCAAAACATAAAATGCATTTTCTTTCTTAAAACAAAAAGACACACACAGTCCCCCCCAAACTTAAGGGAAACAGTGTCCTCACTGGGGAAAGAAATTTTGAGAGATGCAAAATTTTGGCACAAAAAGGACAAGGACTTCCAAAGTAATGAAAAAGTTAAGGTTTCAAAACAAAAAGAAGCAGAACCAAGTTTTATAACCAAAACAAAACGAATGGGAAATGACTTATGGCTTGATCATAAAACTAGGAAATCTAACCTATTCATGCCTTTAAGAATCCTCATCGACAAGATACAAAAACAAAGAACAAAGGAAAGCATTTCATTAAAAGAATGAACATGTTGAGAGTTTAGAGAAGATGCATTGAAGAAGCTAAAGACAAGCTAGTAGCTAGAACAAGGAAGCATGCAAGCTTGAACTTTAAACATATGCAAAAAGACAACTTATATACCTTCCTTACAGCACAACGTCCCAACAACTAACCTAAAACTAAAACTAAGCTAAAGAACAAAACAACAACCTACACAACATATCATGCCAACTAAACTAAATAACCTAAACTACACAACCTAACATACAAAATCAAGATCCAAATATCGAAACAAAGAGAGGGAGATACTTCCCTACTCATCATCGGAAGACTCATCGTTAGTGGAATCGGTAGGAAAACGGGAAGAAGATGGTAAGTCGGCTGCAATCTCATCGGGTAATGAAAGTGCTTCATCACCATATATCTTCTTGAGGAAAGCACATGTGCCACGTTGAGTAACTAAAAAAAGCCCATACTTGTGCCTAAGCTCATCATACTGCTCCCTAGTCACCACCCCTCAGGTCTCGGGATCTGTGGCGGTAATGGGAGAATCTTCCTCTCGAACAATGGAATACCCCCGAAATCATCTTAGGGATGTGAACGGCTTCTTGGGCATCACAACATTGGCACCATCGGCCACCACTCGCTCCTGTAAGCATAACTGAATTATTAGTCCAGGAAAAACAAGAGGACCTACCATTTTCTCGGAGCAACTCTGTATCTCGTTTCTTATGAGTTCCCCAAAGTTGAACTCAACGCCCTTCATGAGAATGAACCCCATCATCGCCCTATTGCGTTTAATGGAGAAATCGTGAGAAGTGGGGATCAACCGGTTCTTCACCACATACATCCAAACCGTCGCTTGCTCATTAAGGTCAAGGGGCTTTAAGGAAAGCTTCCCTGTGGTTGAGACGGTCCATGTCTTATGTGGTCTACAAATAAGCCTACGCGCCTCCTCCACTTGCTCGTCCGATGGATGCACCAAAATTTTATTACCTATGGCATTAAAAACATCCAACAAACCATAGTATTAATAATGGAAGGCGAGAATTTTACCACTTTACCCCGTACTCTCACTACATTACAACTTTACCTCGTACTCTCACTACATCCCCTCAGTTTAGGTTGATGGCAGTGTGAAACTCTTTCACCAAGGCCTCGGATACATGCGTAGTTGGGGTAAACAACAACTCCCAACCATTATCCACAAGCCTTCTCCTAACATATTCCAGCACCGGTTCTTGGGTCTCATCAAAACCTCTCTCAAGGAGGATATCACGTGTTGTGAAGGTGGGCCTGCTCACCTCCATCTCACCCTTTTTACTCTCGATGGTGTTTGCTCGGTAGAATCGGGCTCTTCTTCGTTGGCCTCCTCAAGTGGCTCTTCTGCCCCTCTTTGCACCCTAGCCCTCTTAGCTTTTTTAGATGGACCAGCTTTGGCTTCTTTTTGGGCAGCCAAACGTGCTACAGCAGCGCAGGTCCTAGGCTTAGAAATTGCGCCAGGCGTAATTTATGCCACTTTTTTCTTCTTTTGTGTTTCTTTACCACTTTGGTCAAACTCGCCTCCTCATCTGAAGTCTCTGTAGTAGCAACAAAGTTTGGGTCAAAAACATTCAAACTCAAAAAAGAAGGGGTCTTACCTTGTGAAGAAGAGGAAGATGATTCCGCCATGGCCTCACTAGGGACATCCACAGGACCAGATGTTCCTTCGTGCTCTTTTGCAGGGGGCTCCTCATCAAGTTGCTGAGATTCGTGCACCGAAGTTCGTACTCTCACTTCATATTGAGAGATATCGTCATTGTCTTCTTCGTCCTCAAACTCATCTCCATGCACTTCTTGGGGTAATTCTCCAAAATCTTCATCTTTTCTATCAACATTCAATTGTTCTTATGCTGCCCCACTGTTTCCATCATCCTCTAATGGATCCTCTCCCCTTGCTTCATCAACGCCACCAAAATTTTGGCAATTTTCGGGGTTGTCCTTTCCTGTTCTGAATCATAAAAAACTAGGGGTTTTTTTTTCAAGATAGGACCTGGAAAAGATGGAGACAAAATACCTTATAGAGTGGCCGGTTGAGTCTCATCCAAAATTGCACATGGCGCAATTTGGCTCTGAATTTCGACCGTGGCCGAATCTGAGTGCTCCAAGGGCTCCGTGTCGTGTTCTGAATCCCTACTAACCTGTTCTTGACCTTCAACATGCACAGCAACTGTAGTGGAAAGAGGGAGAGGGATAGACAGTTCTAAAGACTCGGAAACGAGGTTATCTTGAGAAAGATTCATCCTACGACGTATACTCATGCTATTTAACTCAAGTTGAATCTCCTCACTCACTTTCTTTGAGTTTTCCATGAATTCTTGCCATTTTATGTTTAGTTCCTAAATTTTCGCATAAACCCCCTCATTCTCTTTGTCCCTAATTTCATTATTTTTATTGAACATCTTCGCTCTCTCTTGAAGTCTAGCTATTTCTTCATCTAAGACAGCACCTTTTTCCTCTAGATATTGATTTTTTCAAAGATAGACTTTACTAACACCTCCTAATTTCTTCTTACTAGAACCTTCTTTATTAACCTTAGCATCATAAGATTCCATATTAATTTTTTCAGAATTTGTACCACCTATGGATAGATTTCTCCTAGGGTTCATTCTTATAGCTTCCTCATATTTTCTTCTTTGTTCCCTAAGATCAAAAACTAATTTTTCATGAGAAATCCTAGGAAGTTCAAGAGGAATCATACCCGGTTTGGTTGGTGGAGGCAACAACACTCTCTTCTTTTCCTTTTCTTTGTTGTGCGGCTTGGAGGAAGATGAGCCTTCCATGGTTCTTGAGTTTGCTTCACGATCGACAACGAAAATCCCTCCAATAAACCCTAAAGGTGCCGAAAAAGAGAGAGATGAAAGAGACTTTGAGATTCTTCGAGATTTCTTGAGAGAAGATTTCAAAACAAGTGAGAAAATTGTGGTAAAAATCGTGAATGGGGTGTTTTCAAATCCTAGGGCTTTTTGTTTTATGTTTTAAAACATATTAAAAACATAATTGGGTTTAAAATTGGGTCTCCTTTTGATTGAAAAACAACTCAAAGCCCATTTAAGCATAACCCACATAAAGCCCACGAAAGCCCTAACCATAACTAAAAAAAAAATCGATTTTGTCTCCTAAATTGCGAATGGCGCAATTTTGACGAGGGTCGGATCTTGATCGTGCAAAATTCAAATGCAAAAACAAAAATTAGATTTGGAATCTACACAAAAAAGACTTAAAGAAAATGTAAAAATTTCGCAAAAAGAAGACAAAAAATATTTTACATAAAACTGCCCCCCAAACTGTCCGATGGACTATTTCCACTGTTTTCTCACGGGTCTTTCAGTATTACAGAGGTTTTACCTCTGTCAATATACTCGCCATAATATTTCTTGACCCGATGCCCATTTACCTTAAAGATATTACCTTTAGAACCCTTTAAATCCACCGCTCCATGTGGATAAACGTGTTCAACTACGAATGGGCCTGACCATCTAGACTTAAGCTTACCTGGAAACAACTTTAATCTAGAGTTAAAAAGCAAAACTAAGTTTTCAGGTTCTAAATTCTTGTCCATTATCTTTTTATCATATCACTTCTTAGTTTGTTATTTGTACATATTGGCATTCTCATAAAAAAACTGACAAAATTCATCCAACTCATGTAACTGGAGCAATCTCGCTTCACCTGCAGCAATATAATCAAAATTTAGTTTCCGCGTAGCCCAATATGCTCTATGTTCTAATTCTAATGGAAAATGACATGCTTTACCAAAAACAATGCGATATGGGGACATGCCTAATGGAGTTTGTAAGCAGTTCTATACGCCCACAAAGCATCATCAAGTTTAATAGCCCAGTCCTTCCTATTTACATTCACGGACTTCTCTAAAATTGACTTTATTGCCCTATTTGATACCTCTGCTAGTCCATTAGTTTTTGGGTGATATGCAGTAGCAATCTTATGGTGAATGTTATACTTTTTAAGCAAATTACTTACTGCCTTATTCAAAAGTACGTACCCTCATCACTAATCAAGCATCTAGGTGTACCATATCTAGTAAAAATAAACTTTTGCAAGAAGAGAGAAACTACCTTGGCATCGTTAGTAGTGGTGGCCAAAGCCTCAACCCATTTCGAGACATAATCAATAGCAAAGAGAATGTAATTCTGACCGAATGAAGGTGGGAACGGACCCATGAAGTCGATGCCCCAAACATCGAAAAGTTCAACTTCCAATATTGGGTTTAAGGGCATCTCATGTTTCCTTGTCAAGTTATCTGATCTTTGACAGTGGTCAGATCATTGAGTGAATATATGAGCATCTCGAAATAGATACGGCCAAAAGAAATCACTTTTGAGGACCTTTGCTGCAGTCTTACGTCCAGCAAAATGCCCACCATATGGTGATTTGTGGCATGCCTTTAGAATCTCCTTCTGTTCGTGCTCAGCAACACACCTACGAAGAATATTGTCAGGTCCTAGTTTAAACAAGAAAGGTCCATCCCATCTATAAAACCTAACATCATGAAAGAACTTCTTTATCTGATGTTTACTCAAATCATTAGGAATGCTCACCAGATAGTTCGCATAGTCAGTATACCAAGGGACTTCAGAAATAGCTAAAAGATACTCATCCACAAAATGCTCTTTAATCTCACAACTATTATGCTGCAAAGAAGACTTTAGCCTAGATAGATGATCCGCTACTTGGTTTTCTTTTCCGTTTCTATCTTTTATCTCTAAGTCAAACTCTTGTAACAACAAGATCCATCTAATCAACCTAGGCTTAGCTTCTTTTTTAGCAAACAAGTATTTAAGGCAGAATGATCGGTAAACACTATCACTTTAGTCCCAATCAAATATGAACAAAACTTATCAAATGTGAAAACAACAGCCAAAAGTTCTTTCTCAGTCACAGTATGTTCAACTGACTACTATTCAAAGTTTTACTTGCATAATAAATAGGATGAAGAATTTTACCTTTTCATTGACCCAACATCACACCTACAGCAAAATCACTTGCATCACACATTAGTTCAAATGGCAAGTTCCAATCTGGTTCAATTATGATAGGTGCTGAGCTAAGTGCATTCTTAAATGTCTCAAAAGCTTTCAAACAATGTTCATCAAAAACAAAGGGTCAATCCACTTCCAACAACTGACACAAGGGCTTAGAAATTTTCGCAAAATCTTTTATAAAACGGCGATAGAAACCTGCGTGTACTAAGAAACTTCTAACACCTTTTACAGTTGTATGAAGGGGTAGTTTAGCAATCACATCTATTTTAGCCCTATCGACCTCAATTCCGTTTTCTGAAATTATGTGACCTAAGACTATACATTCACGTACCATAAAATGGCACTTCTCCCAATTAAGCACAAGGTTATTCTCTTCACACCTTTTTAAAACATTCTCTAACTTCTCTAAACAAACATCAAACGACTCACCAAACACAGAAAAATCATCCATGAAAATCTCTACCTTGCTTTCTATCATGTCTGAAAAAATAGCGGTCATGCATCTCTGGAAGGTAGCGGGAGCATTACAAAGACCAAACGGCATTCTCCGGAACGCAAATGTCCCAAAGGGATATGTGAACATGGTCTTTTCTTGGTCCTCCAGAGCTATAGTAATCTGGTTGTAACCAGAATACCCATCGAGGAAACAATAGCATTCCTTCCCTGTAAGACGATCAAGCATTTGGTCAATAAAGGGTAATGGAAAATGGTCTTTTCGAGTTACCTTGTTTAACCGACAGTAGTCCATACACACTCTCCAACCAGTCACCGTTCTAGTTGGGATCAACTCGTTGTCGTCGTTTGTAATCACCGTCATACCACCTTTCTTGGGAACGCATTGAACCGGGCTAACCCAGCTACTATCTGAGATGGGGTAGATCACTCCAGCATCTAACCATTTTATGATTTCCTTTTTGACCACCTCTTTCATTTTCAGGTTAAGCCTCCTTTCGCACTCAAGGATGATTTTGTGCATGCAAAATGTAAGGCTAATTCCTCTTATGTCCGCAATGGTCCATCCAATAGCCCTCTTGTACTTTGATAAAACCTGCAAAAGCAAAGATTGGTGTTCATTAGACAAATATGAAGAAATGATAACGGGCAAAGTATCGTTTAAACCCAAATAAGCATATTTTAAATGAGAAGGTAGGGGTTTCTTCTCCAATTCTGGAGGTTCAATGATGGAAGGTTGCAAGGTCTTGAAATCCGCTATTGTTGGCTGCAAAAACTCAAAACACTCAAATTAGGGCAAAATTGAGCAGGCGCAATTTTGGATTCTTTTTCTGCGACCTCCAAATCTGCTTCTAAGTCTTCCACCATCATTTTCTTGAGTTCCTGCATGATTGCCCCTATTGTAGAGCACTCCTCGACTTCATCGGGAGACGCATCGCATCGAGGACATTGAAGGTTACCTGCTCATCATTGACCTTCATTGTGATCTCTCCTTTCCTGATATTAAAAACCGTATCTCCAATTGCTAAAAATGGCCTCCCAAGAATGATCGGTACCTCAAGATCTGCTTCACAGTCCAAAATTATTAAATCGGCGGGAAAAATAAACTTATTTACTTTAACAAGCACATCTTCTATTTTTCCTTCTGGTTTCTTTATGGATGTATCAGCTAGTTGTAAAGTGACAGGAGTGGGACGAGCTTCTCCTATATTTAACTCTTGCAAGACAGAAAGAGGCATAAGATTAATGCTTGCTCCTAAGTCACACAATGCTCTTCCTAGGTTCTTACCTCCTATTGAGCAAGGAATAATGAAACTACCTGGGTCCTTAGAGGAGCAGTGGTATTTAAGGAGTAAGATGTAACTCAGGGGTAAAACGTTAATTTGACCCAACTTGAGTTACGAGCACTTGTGAATGATTGACTTGTCATTTATGGTCGTATATCCGTGGACACGAAAAAATTCTGCAGTGAGAAGAGTGCAACTGCAGGTCTTTAGTGGAGTGACCCGTAGTTAACGAATGTTGATTAACTTGGTATATGAGTTTGACCAATTAATTTTGTATCGTTGGAGCTTATGATCTGTAGGTCCATTAGGTCCCCTTGCTAGCTTATAACGGGTAAAACGAGGATCACGTTTTTGGAAGAATTTGAACTGTTCAAATTACTTAAGGGATTATATGTATATTGATACATTATAATATATAAATGAAAACTATATATTATGAGAGAAATTATTTGAATGAGATTCAAATGAAATTAATATGAATAAAATTCATATTAAAACTATAAGTTAAAAATAATGTGCATAAGATGTACATTGGAACTATAGGTTATACGAGAGAAATGTTATAGAATATGATTCTATTTATGAGACAAATAATTAAGTGTTAATTATTTGATAAATATATATATATATTAATTAATTAATTATTATATATATATATTATATATATATATATATATTTATTATATATATATATATTATTAATATTAATATTAATATTTAACTCACCTACAAAATTGCAGTGGAGCGGGCAGTTAAGTGACGTGGGGTAACTCCCCACGTCACTGCTTTTGTTTGTTCTTCTTTTTGCAGTTCTGCAAAAACAGAGAACATATAACAAAAGAAGGAAAAACTCTCAATCTCTCTCAAACGCTCTCTCAATACTCCTTCTCGTTCCAAACGGTGCACCCACAAGCACGATCCCGAGACCCAAGAGAATAGCAAGGAAGATTCTCTGGTGGTGTTCGTAGGAAATCAAATTGAAGAATTGTTCTTTAAAGGTAAGGAAAAACAAGTTTTTCCCCTTTGTTTTCATTTTTGTAAATTTTGGTTTTGTTTCTCAAGAATCAAGAACGATGGTCTGCTTCCTCTCCGGGATTCACATCCCTTCACAATGGATTCCCTAGAGCGTCACTACTACACTTTGTCAAGGCTACCGTCTCATACTCACCTAACTTCTTACGCCTAGATATGATGTCTTTTAAAAACTTAGTGTAGTTAGACATTTCTTCTAAAGCATCTATGAGAGGTATATTGATATGAAACTGTTTTAGAATCTCAAAGAACTTCTTAAAATGACTATCCTGATTGTTTTTAACTAGCCTTTGGGGGAAAGGTAGAGGATCCATTGACCTATAAAAAGGCAATGGAAGATACTGACAAGGACAAATGGGTCAAAGCAATGGACCTGGATAAATGGAGTCGATGTACTTCAATTCCTTTTGGGAACTTGTAGATCAAACTGACGGGGTAAAACCCATAGGGTGCAAATTGATCTATAAGCGAAACCGAGACGCCGAAGGAAAGGTACAGACCTATAAGGCGAGACTTGTGGCAAAATGCTACACACAAAGGGAAGGGGTGGACTATGAAGAAACCTTCTTCCCTATAGCTATGCTTAAGTCCATTAGAATACTTTTGTTCATTGCCACATATCATGACTATGAGATATGGCAAATGGACGTCAAGACTGCTTTTCTGAATAGCAATCTTAAAGAAAGTATTTATATGTCATAACCCGAAGGGTTCATAGCTCAAGGTCAAGAGCAAAAGGTTTGCAAGCTTAAACGGTCCATATATGGACTGAAACAAGCATCTCGATCTTGGAACATAAGGTTCGATACTGCGATTAAATCTTATGGGTTTGACCAAAACGTTGATGAGCCTTGTGTATACAAGAAGGTCGTCAACAAAATTGTAGCCTTCTTAGTATTGTACGTGGATGATATCCTACTCATTGGGAATGATGTAGGATACCATCACTGACATAAAGAAGTGGCTAGCGACTGAGTTCCAAATGAAGGATTTGGGAGAAGCTCAGTATGTTCTTGGCATCCAAATTCTAAGGGATCGTAAGAACAGAACGTTAGCCTTGTCTCAAGAAACTTATATCGACAAAATGATTGCTCGATATTCGATGCAGAATTTCAAGAAAGGTTTATTACCCTTCAGGCATCGAATTCGTCCGTCTAAGGAACAATGTCCTAAGACACCTCAAGAAGTTGAGGATATGAGACATATACCCTATGCTTCAACAGTGGGTAGGCTGATGTACGCTATGCTGTGCACGAGGCCGGACATTTGCTATGCAGTAAGGATGGTCAGTAGGTACCAATCCAACCCAGGATATGATCACTGGACTGCTATTAAGGGAATCCTCAAGTATCTTAGGAGAACGAGGGATTACAAGCTCGTGTAGGGCTCTAAGGATTTGATCCTTACAGGATACACTGAGTCTGACTTCCAAACGGACAAGGATTCAAGGAAATCCACGTCGGGGTCAGTATTCACTCTTAACGGAGGAGCGTTAGTTTGGCGAAGCATCAAACAAGGATGCATCGCTGACTCCACCATAGAGGCTGAGTACGTTGCAGCTTGTGAAGCAGCAAAAAAGGCAGTTTGGCTTAGAAAGTTCTTGACAGATTTGGAAGTCGTTCCAAACATGAACTTGCCCATCACACTTTATTGTGATAACAGTGGTGTTGTGGCAAATTCTAAAGAACCTCGAAGCCACAAGAGAGGCAAACACATCGAAAGAAAGTACCACTTTATACGGGAGATAGTGCAACGGGGAGATGTGATCATCACGAAGATAGCTTCGGAGCACAATATTGCCGATCCTTTTACGAAGGCACTCTTGGCTAAAGTATTTGAGGGCCATCTAGAAAGTCTAGGTCTATGAGCATTGTACAGTTAGTCTAGGGCAAGTGGGAGAAATGTAATGGGTATAGTGTATGCCCTACTTTATTGTATTTTCCCTTTGCTTTATGATAATGGACACCCCACTTGAGTTTAGTTCAAGTGGGAATTTGTTGGGTGTGTTGTCTTAAACTCGTAGTTTGTGTTTTGTGTAAAAACAAATGTATTTTCAATAAAGTTTTATTCAATAAATTTGTTGTTGAATTCATAGGATTGCATTTTCCAAAATCAAATAAACTAAACATCCAAGGTTATTTTAGTGTAACCGTGACAGTATATGTACTGGGTATATATTTGATATACTTGGTATATAATTGATATACCCCTGATATACGAGGTATATGTTTGATATACCCCTGATATACAAGTGGATAATGTCTCGTGAATAACCTAAAAGGTCTATAGTATATGGACAAGGCTGGGTACCTTATCCTGGAAACACTATGGATATGGTTCACTCTGTAAAGGTTACAGACGACTCGATCCAAGTTGTTCGTGAGGAGACATGTGAGTGGAGGTATCCTATATAATGAGTTTGTATAAGACCGGACCATGAAATAGACAATCTTTAGATGTAACACAGTTAACTAATAGATTGATGTTTCTTAGGATGATCAGGCAACTCATTCTCAATCCTGAGTGAGTTATGGACTCCTGCCTGTGAGGGCTCGTCCTTCGATATGTATGGGTGAGAGTGGCCCAAGTCGTCGACTCAACATTCCTACCATTTTGAGGAGGAGATCGAGTGGGAAGCTGGAAACATAACTTCACGAGATGGAATTCATTCCTCCCCGACTTTAGGGGAGTAGATGAGTGTTCTCTTAAATGCTGACTCTGAGACTTGAACAAGCGGCCCCACCCTCTCATTGGCCCGAGAGGGACTTCCGGTTATTGGTCGAATCATAACCGAGTTGTTCATTAGAGAAGCAGTGGTATTTAAGGAGTAAGATGTAACTCAGGGGTAAAACGTTAATTTGACCCAACTTGAGTTACGAGCACTCGTGAAGGATTGACTTGTCATTCATGGTCGTATATCCGTGGACACGAAAACATTCTGCAGTGAGAAGAGTGCAACTGCGGGTCTTTAGTGGAGTGACCCGTAGTTAACGAATGTTGATTAACTCGGTAAATAAGTTTGACCGATTAATCTTGTATCGTTGGAGCTTCTGATCTGTAGGTCTATTAGGTAGCTCATAACGGGTAAAACGAGGATCAAGTTTTTGGAAGAATTTGAACTGTTCAAATTACTTAAGAGATTATATGTATATTGATACATTATAATATATAAATTAAAACTATATATTATGAGAGAAATTATTTGAATGAGATTCAAATAAAATTAATATGAATAAGATTCATATTAAAACTATAGGTTAAAAATAATGTGCATAAGATGTACATTGGAACTATAGATTATACGAGAGAAATGCTATAGAATATGATTCTATTTATGAGATAAATAATTAAGTGTTAATTATTTGATATATATATATATATATTAATTAATAATTAGATTAATAATTAATTAATATGATTAATTAATTATTATATATATATATTTATTATATTTATATATATATATTATATATATATATATATATTATTATTATTATTATTAAAATTTAACTCCACTACTTTTGTTTGTTCTTCTTTTTGCAGTTCTACAAAAATAGAGAACATGGAACAAAAGAAGGAAAAACTCCCAATCTCTCTCAAGCGCGCTCTCAATACTCACTCTCGTTCCAAACGGTGCTCCCACAAGCACGATCCCGAGACCCAAGAGGATAGCAAGGAAGATTCTCTGGTGGTGTTCGTAGGAAATCAAATTGAAGAAGTGTTCTTCAAAGGTAAGGAAAAACAAGTTTTTCCCCTATGTTTTCATTTTTGTAAGTTTTGGTTTTGTTTCTCAAAAATCAAGAACGATGGTCTGCTTCCACTCCGGGATTCTCATCCCTTCACAATGGCTTCCCTAGAGCGTCACTACTACACTTTGTCAAGGCTACCGTCTCATACTCACCTACCTTCTTAAGCCTAGATATGATGTCTTTTAAAAACTTAGTGTAGTTAGGTATTTGTTCTAAAGCATCTATGAGAGGTATATTGATATGCAATTTTTTTAGAATCTCAAAGAACTTCTTAAAATGACTATCCTGATTGTTTTTAACTAGCCTTTAGGGGAAAGGTAGAGGAATCTTAATATTACCTACCTGTGGAGTAGTGTTGGGCATTACTTGCTTACCTTTATCCGCCTTCTTACCTTTTTCTTCTGAACTTACAGGTTCTGCTTCTCTTCTTGTTGTGAATTGGAGGTGGATGCAGGAACAGGTGTAACTGCATTAGTTCCTTCGTCTGGAAGTGAGGGTCCATCATAACTTAATCTGCTTCTCGTGATAACCGCCTTACAGTGCTCCTTTCCCTCATGATCTCGTTTCGGGTTTTCTGTGTGTCCAGGTAATGTTCCTTGGGTTCTAGATTTTTTATCATGAGCTATCTGCCCCACTTGCATCTCCAAGCTTCTTATCGCAGCTTCAGTTCTTGTCATAAACTTTTTCATCATGGCCTCCAAACTTGCGTTGTTACCACTTTGCTGAGTAGTATTTTGACCTCTTTGCTGATTGTATTGTTGAGGCTGCAACGCCGGTTGAGTTGGAAAACCAGGAGGAGTGTAGTTTTGCTTGTATTGTTGAGTGGGTGCTTGTGCACTGCTATTAGCTACTCCTTAGTTACTCCAGGAAAAGTTTGGATGGTACCTCCATCCAGGGTTGTAAGTGTTTGAATACGGGTTGAAATTCCGTTGGGCACCTTGACCTACATAGAAAATAGACGCTATATTAGCTGGACAGTTCTCATACAAGTGGTTATCACCACAATAGACACAAGATATATCTGAAATTTGTAAAATAGGAGAGGGTTCAGGTATCGCCGAAACGACGGGTTTTGTTTCCTTTTCCATTGTCAACTGCTTTAACATTTGGTTCATAGCCGCCATTTGGGCTTGCATTGAAGCTACTGTGTCTAACTCAAAGACTCCAGCTGATACTTGCTTCTTTGGTAATGACTTTCCTATTTCGCCTTGGTCATTAATGTCTGTCATCTTATTCAAGATATCAACGATCTCATTTACCGACTTCTCTAACAACGAGCCATTGGCTGCAGTGTTCAACATCATCCTTGATGAACGATCCAATCCTCTATAGAATTGTTTAATCTGCACACATGCGGGCAATCCATGGCTTGGGCATCTTCTAAGTAACTCCTTAAAACGCTACCAAGCTTCTTGAACTGCTTCGTTCTCCTTCTGTCTAAAAGACACAATGTCCTCTAGAAGGTCTGCGTTCCTGGTCAAAGTATGGTACTTTGCCAAAAATTTCTCCGTCAGTTCCGCCCATGTGTTGATAGAATTTGGTTCTAATGCGTTTAGCCAAGTCCTTGCACCATCCCTGAGAGAAAAAGGAAACATTTTTAATCTTAGTGCATCTTCAAAGACACCATGAAGTTGAAATGCATTAGCTATTTCAATAAAGGATTTGAGATGGGAGTAAGGATCTTCGTTAGTCAATCCTCCGAACTGGCCAATAGTCTATAACATCTGGAACATGACTGGCTTGAGCTCGAACTGTGCAGTTTGTGGTAAAGGATTATTTATCCCTGAATTTAGGTTGTGGAACGCATGAGTGACATAATTCCGCATCGCTATATCTCGATTATCTGCTAGAAGGATCGGATTAGGAATTTCTCCTACTCGGTTTGCTGCTCCTTCACCTGTCATATCTCCATTCACAGGTGGATTTTGTGGAGGTAGAGGATCTTGTGAATTTCTATTCATCTCGATGGTCTCTTCTTCTTCAACTTCTTTTTTTTTTTTTTTACTTTCTTTCTCTTTTCTCAACCTCTGGTCACGCCTTCTCCTCTTAAGGGTTCTTTCAATCTTTGGATCAAGGGTCAACCAACCAGACCCTGTGCTCAAACACAACTCCCTTAAAGGTTAGATATAACAATTAAGTCCAATGACAGAGGTATGCAACCATCACACAATGAAACAATTCACTTGAAAAGAATATGATTTGAAAACTTAAGTTCCCGGCAACGGCGCCAAAAAACTTGTTGGGACTTTCTCTACCTTTAAAAAGATTAGAGACTCATGCAAGCGCACACGGTCACAAGTAATACTTGTAAGTAATCCAAGGTCGAATCCTCAGGGACTTGTTGCTTTTCAAAATCAAGTAATGCAGTGAAATGGGTCAAATATGCAATTGTGATTTAGGAAGAAAATAGTGGTAAAATGTTGTTGTTTGGGGTTTTAACTAACAAGCAATTTAATAAAACTCAACATCCTTGTCTCCTACCTTGGTTTTGATGCAAAACATGGAAAACACACTATGTTGGGAAAATGCACCAGGTGCAATTCCTGGCTTTTCTTCGGATTTGAGTTCTACTCTTTCACTACCGCTTTTGGTTGCTGCAGAGGCTAGGGTAATCTACAATCATATTTCTATGTGTGATTACAATCCTAGAGAATGTCTACCAACTCATTTGCATTATGGGTCAGAGGGCCTATGCCTAGGACCATGTTTTATGTGTTTATTCCTAAGTCACATCTCATATTGGTTTCCTATTATTTTACCTAACTCACATTTCCCAAGGTTGGGCTTTGGTATATAAATCAAGTTCCCACTGGCCAAATGGAAAAAAGACGTAAAGAGAAGTTCTTAGAAACCAACCCAAAAAAGTGCTAGGCCAATTTGGCAAAAATCCCAAGCGTGTTGAAAATCAAATCATTTGACTAAGGCATTCCATAAAGAGGTTGATAACTAATTTAGAATATAATTAAATGAAAGTAAATGCACGAAAACATAAAGAAAGTACTTTTCATTGAATTTAAATGAATAAATAAGACGTAGAAGGAGTTCTAGCTTAACCCTCTTCTCTCTCGAGCGTGAGGGGAGTTGAAACTCGCTAAAGAACTTTAGGATAACAGAATAAACAAATAACGGAAGTAAGAACTCGAATTAAAAGCACTACGAAAGGTAAAAACGTGAAAAACGAGGAAATGAACAACTAGAACATGAACATAAACCCTAAAAACATTTTCTACAATTAGAGAGCATCTAAAAGAAGATGAAATGAAGCTTGGAAGGGATGATTTGTTGAGGGATGGATGACTTCCTTTTATAGCATGTAACGCCCCGAGTCCTTCAGGTTAGTTAGTCTCGAAACGGGAGATTTTTTTTTCATTCGATATTAAATTGATTGTTAATTAAATTTCTCTATATTTATCGGGCTCTAAAAATCTTGGCTTTTAGAGTTTAAGTTAACTATTTTATTTCGGATTGTTGTGGGTTTATTTTATTTCTAAAGTGAAATTTTGGGCTTGGTGTTGTGGGACTTTGTGTTACTTATTTGGGCCTCATGAAAGATTTGGGAATTGGGCTATAGGTTTTAAAACAAAACAAAAGAAAAGAATAA
>NW_019104659.1:374536-387650 GCF_001995035.1 Momordica charantia
GTTCCTGATTGTAGCTCGAACTCGGCCTCCGTACCGACCTGAACCTTTGGGCAGACCTGCACAAAAAGGTGAGCACTCCGACGATCAAGTCAGTATAGGTCGGATTCCAAGTTTAGTTCGAAGCCAGAAATCATCGTACCTGATCGGGGAGTGAGGTCCTCTACTTATGGGTGGTAGTCCCGCTAATCTCGCGATGGTTACACCCGGTAATCTCGGGACCGTCGGTTACACCCGGTAATCTCGGGACCAACGGTTACACCCGGTAATCACGCCGCAGACAGTTGCTCACATCGGCCCCTACYKAGCTCCCTGGTAGGTCAGACCTRGGCCAGGTTCACCTCRGCCCTCATACTTAGCTTTCGCCGRCGTTGGTGGCAGCCATCTCGGCTATCCGAGCTGGGCATGACTCATGGGCCATCTTGGAGCACCAATAGGGGTCCTCCACGTGTCCAGGGTATTTTCATCCCCAAACATCTCTCAAGTCCAATCGTTCAAATTGAAGATATCTTAAGGAGAGAATGATTCATCTATAAAGAGGTAAAAATGCTTCATAATAAAGGTACACAGAAAAATCCTACTTTTATTAGCGATTTTAATTTAAGCATCAGGGCATCTATTACTAGTACCAAACCGATGTAGTATTCCTTCTTGTTTCACAGGTTATGTTGATTCCCTTTTATTTGAATATGGTAATTCTTCCGAACCATATTTGCACATCAACAACAGCAACATTTTAGATGTGTGAAGATAGCAAAAAAGTATAAATCAATCCAAACTCACATAAGACTAAATTCTAAATGTAATTTATTCTGAACAAAATCTGTCTAAATAGTGATCCTGCTAGTTCAAACCATATATCTTGAAAAGTCATTTTAAACTCATTTTTGAAACAAACGTAATTTTATGTCATTTTTCTTAAAACAATTTTGAACCATTGAGAACTCCTCTTATAATCTGTCGATTCATCTCTCATTTTTAGCCATCATAGATCTTTTATGATGAGCTTTTGGACCAAGATGGAAAAAAGAGGGACCTTTTTTTTAAGATGGTAACCTCCCAACTCAATCAACAAATTTCATTTAGTTATATAAATGTCAACATATTGAAACATCTCCGGTGTGTTCTAATTCAATACCAATTTTAGATTGTCAACCCCAAATCATAAAGGACAAACTTGAATGAGAAGGAATAATAATATTATAGATGTAGCCATTGAATCGCCCATTACCATTAAAAGAAATAGAATTCAAAACAAAGTCCAAGTAGCAAGAAATTGGTAGTGCTGAGATTAAGGAACCAGTTATTTGCAATTGAAATTAAATTAGGTCTCCCATCCACAGAAGATGAAAGGAACAAGTATGATGCGGTTCACCTATTGTTTTTATTAAATTTGAATTCAGCCTAACTGTAACCACTCACATTGGTTTGAATTTGAATGCCATTTTCAAAATTATTTGGTCAAATTCATCTTTTTCTTTCTTCCTTATCTTATTCACAATTTTACGCGTGATCCACTCTTTATAGGCCCAACTTTGGTCGTTCCATTTAGAAATTGAACTCTCTTTATTTTTTCTTATTCCTTTGTTTTGGAAACATTACTTTTAAACGTAATAATTTCTTTTCTTTAATTGATGAGCGAAAGATGCATTCCTCTTTTTAAGTTGTCTATTATGTTTTTATGCTCGGGATATCTCGAATAGATGACAACTAATAGAACAAGAGTCAGAGGACTTTTTCTACAAAGAGAAGAGTGATTATTGTAACTCCTAGACCAAAATAGTAAAAATAAAGGCCCTTTTTTTCGACGGTGAAAAATAAAGGCTAATTGAGAATACATTCAGATCACTAATTCATTAAACTCCAATGAATTTATTAGAATAAATAACATACACCCGTTTTAATTTGTTTTCAAAGTAACTCTAAATCAAAAAGCATTATCTTAGACCCTTTGCTTTGAGAAGGATTCATTGAATTGCTTAAATCTAAAAGCACGTCACTCTTGAGAACTATTCCTTATAAATCATATACATATGTATGTTGACTTTCTTATATCAAAACTTCATCACCCACCTCATTCTTGAGAACTATTCCTTATAAATCATATACATATGTATGTTGACTTTCTTATATCAAAACTTCATCACCCACCTCATTCTATCACGTAACTCAAGGATGATATTCAAATCAGCGAGGATTGGATTGAGTTAGAAAATTTTTCAATTTGAGTTGAGTTAATCTTTTACCAAATTAAAAAAGTCAATTTGATTCACGAGTTAGAAAAAATTTTGGTCGATTAAACCCAATCTGAACCGCCCCTACATATAATAGTAAACAAAATGTCTTTAAGGATCTTTCTCCACTTGCTCCATCCCCCTTTCTCTCTGTTCTCATGTGGATGCTCCAGTTTTTTATCCTTGAACCGAGGAGGAAAAAGATTGTGATTGACTTTAGAAAAAATGGCAGAACCCAACCAACCCTTTCCGGCTTGCCTTCAGGCTTCACCTAACAATCCGAAGACCCAACCATTCCAACTAAAAAATATAAAGGATTGGAAACCCAAGGAATGGACGTTATTGACACGAGAGGTTCAAAGCGAATTTTCAACATAATTTTGGTTCAAAGCTTGCCCTCACCCAATAACCTGAAGACCCAACTAAAAAATATATGGGCTGCATTAGGTTGGACACTTCATACAGATTTTTCAAATGGAAAACCGATCAACCCAAATTTTCAAATTAGTTCAAAAAATTTCCAAAGCCCGACCCAACCATAAAATCGTTTGTTCTCCTCATGTTAACCTCTAATTTGCCAAGTAAATGCAGAAAATCTCAATGTTGGTCAACAAACATGAAGCTTTGTACTTCATAGTGTTGAAATCAAAAGCAATAACGAGTTTGTAACATAGTAAAAAAATTTGGAGGCTTGATAGTTCAAGAATGCTCAGCATGTGAGAGACCAGACTGATGGAAGCCACAAGTTATAAATCACGAGTCAGCAACCAACCCAAATAACCTTTGAGACCAATGCACTGTAAAATAATCAACCAATATAGAAAACCTAGATGACGTCTAACTATCTATTTTTTTTGCCTTCAGATCATCAAGTAATAAGGTAGTGAAAAGAAAAAACAAAGTAATTACCAATAAGAACTAGAATAACACAAGTACATAGGATTTGTATACGAGAAAACCACTTGATAGGAACTGCAACCACATAGCTTAACACATGAAAATGCTCAAGACAAATGGTTGTAAAATTCTGTTCAACTACTTGAGAGTGAAACATCCACTAAACGCCAAAAATTACTCAGTTCGGAAAACAGTAAATGCTTCTATCTTAGCTCACAAAATATAATAAAAATAAAAATCCCTTCCAGTAGTTTCATCTAGGTTCTCCATGCTGCAAAAACACATTAAGCACATATTAGGAAATAACAAATAAACAGATGCTCAGCACCATTAAACAAGAAATAGGAAAATATAAAACTAGCTTTTCCCGGTATGGTTCACAGGTGAGATACAGTGAACGCTAAACTTCAACACCATTCACTTCACTTTACGCATATGTACATATGAAAAAAAACAAATAGAATTCAGAAAAGAGGCATGAAGACAGGCAGAAAATGCTTCAGAAGAGAAAATGATAGAATGAAAATTCAAACCTCATGCATGATGCTCATATCAATTAATTACCGATCAGGATAACACAACACAGGCATTATTTCCACTATTTTCAATTCGCCCACATAATCTTGAAGCAAAAGCATACAATTAATTAAATCTAAAATTATCATTATACAACAAAAAAAAACAAGGAATCAGAGGTGCATTTAGCCCCTAATTTAAGTCAGGTCTAATAAATAAGTAGATCTTTCGACAAACAGGGGCAACWACAACAAAAATAATTAAATAAAGTGATGAGCACATTTACATTAATATACCATGTACAAAATCAAATAGGTAAAACTTATCATCCCAAAATTCAATCATTGCCCATGGCAATACAAAAACAAATAAATACAGATAACAACCTAGCGACCGTGGAAACAAAATATTTTAGGATTGATTGACAAAAAATAACCATTTATCACTATACGGATACCATGCCCCAAACTAACTGTCAATTCATATAAATCCTGTCAAAATTCCAAACACCATTCAACAAAATGAATACAACTCCACAAAACTGTCTTCCCGTTTCTTAAATACCCAATCGTCCGTCCTTCAACCTTTATATACCGAGTTACAAATACACCTCGCCAAACAACATTTTGTAGTTAGAAAAAAGATACACCATAAAGATGACAGCAAAAAGTTATGAACCGATTAATACTTGGATAATCGGAGGGTCTACTTCATTGAAAATCCTATTATTATAATCCAAACATGTCTTCCAAAAAAGCACAGAAAGGGAAGCTTGTAATTGAGATTTTAGCTATGTCATATTAACATCGCAAAACATATACGGATGCAAGGATTTTGGAAAAGTCACAGCCATTCCCACATTAGTGAACAAATAAAGTTGTAGAGGAACATTTCAACCAAAAAACAAAGTAAGAAACCTAAACTGTGGCTAAGTGCAAACACGTGACTTCAACACCAAAGACAGACTATAATCAGAAGCATCAAAACGTACAAAGGGTAAAAGGATAAAGAGAAAGTTATCTCAAATGTTGCTGGGGTACATGAATACCCTGACCCTGTCACCCTGCATAGAGGTTTAAAAAAATTGTTAATAAACAATATAGAGAGGTCTCCAACACATTAGACAGCTTTATTTTTCACCATACCATGGACTTTGGTGACAGATTAGACTTGAACTTCGCTCTAACAATGCCACTGTTACCATGAGGCCTAGCGACCTTGCCCCAAATGCAACGATAATGTGTCCCATTCTTCTTCACYTTAGCCTTGTAGATATAAGCCAATCGCTTTCCTTGGTACCAGGAAACCTCGTCCTTGGAATTAACACCCTCGATCTGGAGTAATGAAGTGTTCGGGTACTGGTTGGATTTAGACCTAGCCACCACTTCAATCATCTTTAGATTCCGGACAAATGACAACGACCAAGAAAATAATATAACGCAGTCCAGAAACATAAAAACTCAAATGTTACTTCGTCGGTTTTACATGGGCCAAGAAAATGTGAAGGAGGGAGTTGATAGACAGTGATTAGTTACCTCTTGTAGCCGAGAATTGTTCCTCGGATGTAGAGTCTAATTCCAACATGAAAGAGAAGTGAAAGAACAACAAAAACAAATTAGGTGAAGAACGACACAAGAATAACTTGAAAATTTGATCTCCCAAAGGCGCTCATATTAAAGACCTGACTCTCTCTCCTTCCCTTCCTTTCACCATCTTCGGCGGCGTCTGCTTCTCCTTCTGCTACAGAGTTTCGACGGCCGTGAACTTCGTATCACTCTCCTCCCAAACCTAATTCTCAGGATCTATTAGACCCACCCACAAACGGGCCGGATTTATATATTCTTGGGCTGTATTTTTCTGCCTCGGCCCCATCGTTGGCGGGCCTGTAGGATTGGCCCAACCCAATGTTTCATCTTGGAGATCTCTAATTACCGGGACAAGTTCAATAATACAATATTATATTATTTGGTTAATTATAATTTTTTTATCTAAAATTTTTTAGGGTTATCCATTTAGAATATATTTGAGAGTGATTTTGGCATTTTATCCTTATCAAAATCACTTTTATTTATATTGATCAGCAAATTAAAAAATTGATTTTAGGATTACATAAATCACTTAAACTTTACTTGTTACTTGTAAGGTATCATTTGGGATGTGATTTTGGAAAATAAATTATTCTTAAATATTTTTTTTTCAAAATCACTCTGCCCACCATAGTCTTCAAACTTTAAAAATTAAATTTTTAATTAATATGTTTAGTTAGTTTATTGTTTAAAGTTTTTTTAATAAAGAAAAATTATCTAAATTTAAATGAAAATTTAATTTTTTTAACTATATATCCAGATTTTTTATGTTATATTTATTATGTATTTAAAGTCAATAATGATAAAATAAGATTTTTATTTATGTTTTGAAAAACTATAAATAGAAACAAAAAATAAGAAATTTGGGTATTGATAAATAACAATTTTGTTTTTTGTTTTCTATTTTCAAAAGTCAAGGTTATAAATACTACCTTCACCTATATAATCATTTGTTTTGCTATCTACTTTTTTTTTTAGAAACTTTTTTTTAGAATTTTTTTTTTGAAATCTAAACCAAAATAAAAAAAATAAAAAAATTAGTTTTCAAAAACTTGTTTTTATTTCTGAACTTTGACTTAGAATTCAAATGTGTTATTAAGAAACGTAAAAACATGCCAAACAAATTATGAGTAAACATGCATAATTTTATAAAATAAAAAACTAAAAAGGAAATCGTTTTTTTTTTTTGCTTTAATTTTCTTGTTTCTAAAATTTCTACACAATTTTCGAAATGTTACAAACAATAAACAAAAATAGTTAACAAATGCTTATATTTTTAAAAATTGGAAACAAGAAATAATAAATAGGAAACGTTAAATGAGCCTTCCGATTCTCCATTCTTGTCTCTAAAACCTTGAAAAAATATATATTATAGTTCTTAAATTAAAAGAATGAATATATTAATACTTAAATTTTCAAAATATTTATTTGTCTTCAAACCATTAAAAAAATTAACCATTTTATAAAATTGGTGACCTAGCATCTTTATCTTCACTACTTACCTTAGATGGATGAAACTATTTAGAATCTTTTTTTAAAACATGTTCTACAAAATCTTTTCAAAATTCAAAAACAAATTGACAATGAACGAATTTGAGAAATCAATATCAAAATCTGTTTAAAGCAAATGGAGTAAAATAGGATTTAAACCTAATTCATAGTTAAATCTAAGAACTTGCCATGTTTTTAAGATTTTTAAATACTAATGAAAAAAGTATTATTTTTGTATTACTTTAAAATTTTATGCTTAATCCAAACTATATTTTATTATCACAAAAAAATAATAATAAAGGAAAATGAAAGTAATCCATAACTCGTGAATATAAAATATATTACATTCGAGTGGTCATCCAACTTGATATTAACTCAAGCATGTTTAACTACAAAGTCTTAACTATATCTAATGTCTAATATCACCGCAACCAAACATTGGTGGTGTCAACAATCCCAACAAAATCAAAATGAGCCAACAAATGAAGCTGAACTTTTATTTTCAATACTCCACCCTTTTATCATTACAAAGTTAAAAAAGAGGGGAGCAAAGTGTAATGTAAGCTAGGCCATACTATACTATTATTACCTGGTAAAAAGCTCTCAAGACTAAGAAGAGAGAGCAGCATATCCATGAAGAAAACTGAGAGATTTCAGAAGCTGAAAAAGAATAAAAAGGAACTTGATCACAGATCAGCAAATAAATTGTAGGTTTTGGAGTCTACTGCTATGAGCCTTAAAGCTGAAACTGCTGCTGCCAAAGACATGCAGCCAAAGAAACAAACATTAGCCCAATGCCATAGCTTCTGGGAATAACTGAGTTTTCTCCTCTTTGCCACAAGGTACATATGGTTTGCTAGGATAAATGTTAGAGGGAATGTGCTGACTGCTCCTGTAAGGCTCATGAAGTCCCCAAGGAAAGGCAGCATAGCTGAGACCAGTGTGGTTATGGCCAGGTACCCTCCTCTCACACCTATTCTGAAAGACAGGTTTTTTATGTTCAGCGCGCTTCCTTTGATCCCGAACCTCGTGTCCAAATACTCGTACATCGGGCTTGCGAATATTTGAATGTGAATCGATGAAGACAGTTTAGTTAAATGGAACAAGGTGATAAGACTAGTGAAGAGTAAAGATTGAAGACAATTACGTGCAGGGCGATGACTGTTTGAAGGAATGCGTATATGTTTGCCATTGCCTTCATCCAAACTGGTCCGTTTACGCTGTTGATACGAAGTGTGGGTTGGTACGGTCAAATTCAAATTCATATTTATGGAAGCCTACATCCGATACGATGGTTATTAAGGACATCTGGGTATTATGATGGCATGACTTGTTGATAAAGTAAAAATAACCTTCTGTAAGCAAATTTTTTTAGTTTAATTCCGTTTCTTTTTTTTTTGGAAATAAAAAATAAAGTTTGATCTTAGAAATATATGTTATTATTGTTTTTTTATAGGTGGGGATGGCACTAGTCCACTACATTTGGAACCATGCTTCTTATTGGATGTATCTATCTACCAATATTTTGAACAACTTCATATAAATTTACTTGGGATGACTTTGGACTTATACTTGATATGTATTAGAGCATTGAATTTATATGTTTTCTTTAGATTATATATTTACTTAATTTGATTTGTGGTTGAAATTTGAAGATGTTATATTTATGTACTTTACAATTTCTACGTGTGAATATGCAATTGGATTCTTTTATGCTGAACTCTGAAAAGTATCTCAATTTGGAGTTTAAACAAAGCTAGAATTTATTACTATTTGAATAATGTTATCAATGTAAATTAAAAATTGAATTAAAAAAAGTTATGAAAACATTTTATTGTATTTTATAGTTGCCATTAAAAGTAAATAATAACATAATCATGCAAGAAAATATTATAAAAAGTCAGCTACTTTCCATAACATTGGCTACCATCGCATATGAAGAAGTGCTATACAATATTTGTAATAGCATTTTTTAGATGTTATGTAAAACACTATAAATGTCTACCATAACGTTAAGTTAGGCTATGAAAGACCTTTCATAGTTTTTTTTTAAGTTATAAAAAGGCTATTATAGAATTTTTTTATAACGTTATGGAAAGATTTATAACATTGAAATAATGCACTCAAAAGCAGATTTTCTATAACATTTAACATAGCATGAAAAAAATGCTCAGACTGTCCATAACATTGCCTACCATTGCGTCTTAAAAATGCTATGGAAAGTATATTTGACGCTATCGTATGTGATATTTGTTGTAGTGCTATGAACTCCACCCATTTAGCATGCGTTTGGCTTTTGAGGTGCTTGAAACTTTCATGATCTGTATGGATAACAAACTCTTTTGGCAATAAGTAATGTTGCCAAACTTGTAAAGCCCTCGCAAGTGCATGGAGTTCCTTGTCATAAGTTGGGTAGTTAAGTTGTGCTCCATCTAGTTTCTCACTAAAGAACATGATCAGTCTTTTTTCTTGCATCAAAACAGCTCCTATACCTATCCCACTTGCATCACATTCAATCTCAAGAGATTTGTCAAAGTTAGGCAAAACAAGACAAGGTGCATTGGTCAATTTATCTTTCAGTTCATTTAATGCATTTTCTTACTTTTCTTTCTACTCAAATTTAGTATGCTTCTTAATAAGTTCATTTAACGGTGAGGCTATGCTACTGTTCAATCTCTTACTAGTGGAATAAATTTAGTGCAAGTATACACTAATTAATCGATTGTAGCACTAAACAAGGTTGTCTCCTCTTGGAAATTAGCTTATAACAAGTGGTTAATAATTTTGAAATACCAAAAAGAATATAATAAAATAGCATGTGATAATGGGTGTTTGTTCAAGTAAAAAAAAACCAAAAATCATAAGATGAGCAGAATCAGTTCTAATTACTCCATAAAGCTTCCACCACAAGCACCAACACAAAAAGAGTTTTCGAATGATTAAAGGATTCGGGGAGAAGAATTCTACAAACTGTTTTCCATTGCTCACTACTTAAAAATGCCTTAAAACTTCTCAATGCCCAGACTCTCATGGCTCTCTCTCGAGTTACCAAATAAATGCAATAACCCAACTCCTAGTTGTGGTTAGAACAAGCTATAAAGCAGTCTAAGGGCGCTATAGAGTGAACCCCATCCCTAGGTGTTCACTGCTCTGTTTCAGAAAGAACGCAGAAAACTATAGCTAACAGAAGAAGGTCCACGCATAGTGGCTCTCTCGAGTCTCAAGTAAGTTTGCACGCTAAACCCGTAGGCCACACAAGTTTAGAGAGATATAGAAAATGAAAGGCACACTTCTGTTAAATCAAAGCTCTAAGGTATTCAAAAATTGCAGCAACGCATTACAGAGAGTTTCCTACCCCTCCCTGAAGAAAGGGGGTTAGTTCATAGTGGAGAAAAGAAAATAGAATGGATAGGTAGAAAAATGATCCATCACTGAAGGTAACATAAAAAAAATCGAGAGCTTCCTCAGGTGAACAATGTGAATCCCGAGCAAGAATCTGTCCCTCCTTTTCCTTCATCGATGGAAAACACGTTAATTTCCAGAAGATGACAATCGGTCTGTCCTCCTCCTGTCGACTTCGGTGTCTTTTTCCTTAAGTAAAAGGCCTTAAATTTAGGGCACCCGTGGAACCTTGCGCACATACTGTACGTACGCTGTAATAGAAAGGTTACTTAATCAGGTTACTACTCTAGCCTTCACTCTATAGCATTCAAAGCGCTTGCATGCTCTCAATTTCAGCATTTCCTTTCTCAACTTCCAGCAATACCACGTTAACCTGCTAGTGCCTCAATTACTCCGAATGCACCATGTTTTTTCCTGCATCAAACATCCATAATTTTTTGCATTAACTCGAGAATTTGGATGAATCTATACCTAACCATGCATTCAAGGTTCTATCAGGAAATTCTCACATTCTTACAGCTTAATTAACTTTAATCTCACATTTCCACACAAAAAATGCCCTTAGTTTGGCCCATAAACCAGTCTTTATTTGAGAGTTGTCACACCCCAAACTTGAAACCTTGCTTGTCCTCAAGCAAGGCTACTCTAGCATCCCATAACTATGAGAAAACCCTCCTCTGATTGAGATGCATCTTACTCAACTGTTGCTTTCTACTTTCACACCTACTGCAATTACATAATAAAACTTATGAATCTGCTCAGGCCAAAAGCATCTGCAAGAGAGCTACTAAACTTATGTTCCAACCCTAGCAAAGGTTCTTTCCTACGGCTCTAGCATCACCCTACTTTCCTCATAAAAAACATCAACTCATCTAGAGATACACTTCTCAAACTCCTTTTCTCTTGCCTATACCACTACCTTTTTATTACCATTCTAGCTTTTAACTATGGCTACTAGCCCTTCCTAGCCTTGCAGCCTCCTTATAATATATATACTCTTTCTTTTTTTTTAAGCTGAATTACAAGGCTAGAGAGATTCATAGTTATACATTACAAGCTTGACGTTTTGACGACCAAGCAATTGTGTACACCCCTGAACTTAGAAGAAAGCATTGTCGCCAATGTGACTGGAAGCTGTGTAATGGATGTTGCACATACCCTCAAACTTAGTACTAAGGAAAATCGAGTTATAAAAGGGGCATTTTTCACAGGTAGTATGTATATGGTGTAAAGGGACATCAAAAAGGGTGTGAACTAGAAGGAATGACTCTATGGTGATAATAAGGTGGTAGATGGGCTTGGATAGGACAACTATGGAAGCTCATCATCTACGTGCTCTCTGCTTTTGACTTGCACTCAAAGGGTACTGTTAAGGCTTTCGTACTGAAATATAAGCTAGAGCAAAGCAGAAGCTAAGGTGCTCGCAAACGGATCCTTTTGGCACAACATTAAACTCATTTCCTAGGATGCACCAACAACATTGCTACTTAAGAAAGCAGAGCAAGAGTAAGAGGCATAGAACAGCAAAAGAGAACAGAAGCATAACTCTATTCATTTACTCTCATGAAAACATGGGGCAAAGGAACATAACAATTATCTAACCTATTAGCAAAATAAAACTGAAACTAAATGCAAAAAGTGAAAACAAAATAGGAAAGAAAGAATTTAAAAGACAGAATGAAAAATGCGAAAAATTAAAGGCTTGATTGATTGATTGATCGGTTGGAGTCCACAGAAAAAAGAAGAGGTTGGCCCGCGACTGGTCAGAATGTGCAACTTTTGCTCCCATTCCCTGCGGAGCTAGCTGTGTGGTCGCCATCATCAGCAGTGTTGTTGGAGTTGTACTCTAGCAGGGAATCTAGGGACCGATGCTACATTGAGGAGCTTGGGGCACCCGAACGGGTAAGCTTTTCAATCATGCCCTTGAGCTCTACATCTCTGACTACTAGTTGCTGCATTAAAGCAACAACCATTTCCTTGAGCTCCCCGGTGGAGATGCGCGTTTGATGAGACATCATTTCATTAATGGCTCCAATCGGGACAACACTCTTGCTTTTCGATTCGTTGGCCATGAGTCGATCCACCAACGACTTATCCAACACTCGTTTCTTTGTTAGTACTTCCTCATCCTACACGACCGGAGCATTAGCCTGCATACACAGTTTAGACATTAAGTTTGGGAAAAACAACCGGCCAAGTTTCTTAGTAGCACATTGTGCTATCTCCTGAAAAATGATTTGCCCGAGCTCTAGCTGCGTTCCTTCCATCATGCAGGCTAAGAGCAAGACCCAATTTTTCGTCATTGAAGAATCATACGTAGTAGGCATGATTATGCTATTGAGGAAATAAAGCCAAACATTGGCTTCAAGCGTGATGAAATTGGACGACAGAGAGTGGGCTCCTTGCGAGACAATGCTCAGGGATGCTCCAGGGTGAGCAACCACAGAAAGGGCATGTTCCAGCTGCGCATTTGAGGGCCGGTCCAACATCTGGTTTCCTGCAGCATTCGGGATTGAGGGCAAGTGCAGGGCCTCGTTGATCCGTTTAGGGCTCCAGTTGACTTGCACATCTTTCACAGTTGTACGGCTGAGACTATCTGGGCGGATGTTGGCATAGAACTCCTTTACTAACTGGGGCAGAAGGGGGATTGGTGGGGCGCAGAAATATTCCCAGCCATTGTGGGTGAAGAAAGGCATGTGATCCAACTCAAAGCCTTTTTTGAAGAAAAATGATTTCTTTTAGAGCCATTCATAAGCGTTGATGGTGTCCTATGAATGAAATCGTTGGCACGTAGCTTCCTGTTGGGCAACCACTCGAGCTTTCCGGTGATCGGGAGGTTCGTTTTGGCAAAGTCTGCTATGGCAGTAGCAGATAGAGGTCGTTTCCCTTTGGAAGAGGATGCGACTGGAGCAGTTTTGGTCAAGGCGGCCGGCGGTTAAACAAAAACAGAAGCCGCATGTAGTGAAGGCTTAGAGGCCGACGATTGAGAAA
>NW_019104659.1:411637-426656 GCF_001995035.1 Momordica charantia
TTTTTAGTTCACTTGATTTTTCTCCAATGTGTCCCAACCCTAAAAGCCCAATTTACCCAAGGATAGATCCATGGGTTGGAGTAAACAAATCCCTAAGTTCCATAACTTAATGCTCAACAAAAAGAGAGCCCAACCAAACACAACACAACTATTTGAGTTAAACAAAATCACGTCACTTCAAAATTATATAATTAAATAAATAAATAAAGCAAGGTAAAATATTTTAATAAATTTGAGTTAAATTCTCAAGCGTCCAGATTAAATCCAACCTGAGTAACGCGGGGTGTTACAAACTTCCCCCTTCAAAAACTTTCGTCCTCGAAAGTTTACTGAGCAAATATCTCAGGGAATTTGGCTTTGATCTCGCCTTCCCTTTCCCAGGTAGCATCCTCCACTTGGTGATTTCTCCAAAGAACCTTCACCAAGTCAATCGCCCAGTTTCTCAGCATCTTGGTCTCATTTGCTAAGATCTCAATTGGTACCTCTTCATAGCACAGAGATTTATCTAACTACAATGATTCGGGATTCAAGACGTGAGAAGAGTCATGGACATACTTTCTCAGCATGGACACATGGAATATATTATGCACGGTAACCAAAGATGAAGGTAAGGCCAACCTGTAAGTGATTGGGCCAATGTGCTCTAAGATCTCAAAAGGACCAATATACCTTGGACTGAGTTTCCCCTTCTTACCAAAACGGAAGACTCCTTTCACTGGTGCCACATGAAGAAAAACGTGGTCGTCGACACCAAACTCCAGCTTTTTTTGTCTATTATCAGTGTAACTCTTCTGTTTACTCTGAGCCGTCTGCATCCTTGCCCTAATCCTTTGGATGGCACCATTAGTCTCCTGCACCAACTCCGGTCCCAACATGACTCTCTTACCGACCTCATCCCAATGAACTGAAGACCTGCACTTTTTCCCATACAAAGCTTCATATGGAGCCATTCCAATTACTGTCTTGTAACTGTTGTTGTAAGCAAACCTTATTAAGAACAGGTGTTTGTCCCAATAACTACTGAAGTCCATTATGCTGGCCCTTAACATGTCTTCCAAAATCGGATTCAGACGCTCAGTCTGACCATCGATATGAGGATGGAATGCTGTACTAAAATCGAGCTGAGTCCCAAGTGCCTTATGCAAACTTCGCCAAAACGTTGACGTGAAGCGAGGGTCTCGATCTAACACTATGGACACTGGTATGCCATGCAGTCTAACAATCTCCTACAAATAAAGCTCTGCCCACCTTTCGACCGAATAGGTGGCCTTGCTTGGAATGAAATGGGCAGACTTTGTCAAGCGATCCACGATTACCCAAATCAATGTGTATCCTTTGACCGTTCTCGATAAACCTATAATGAAGTTCATGGCCACGTCGTTCCATTTCTAGACAGGTATGCTTAAAGGTTGCAACAACCCGACAGGTCTCTGTCTTGAGGCCTTAACCTACTGACACATCAAGCACTTACTAACAAACTGTGCAATTTATCGCTACATATTGTGCCAACAATAATGTTTCTTGAAATCCCTGTACATCTTGGTGCTCTCAGGATGCATTGAGAATGGGGTATTGTGAGCCTCAGTTAGTAAGTCCTTCCTTAAAGGGAAGTTCCTTGGTACGCACAATCTTCCCTAATAGAGCAAGGCCGTATCATTTGAAAGGTGTAATCTCTTTGATTCACCAAACCGAAACCTTTAGTTAAGCTGGGATCTCCCTTTTGGGCGGCGATGATCCTTCATCTTAGAGTGGGTTCAACCAAGAGTCGAGCTAACACTGCCGAAATGTCATCCACTGTTAACTCCACCTCAGAACAATCCAACTCAGCTAGTACCGGTCTATGAAGCAAGCCAAAGGTACTACGCTCGTTGCTCTTCTACTAAGTGCATCCACCACCACGTTTGCCTTACCAGGATGGTAATTGATCTCACAGTCGTAGTCCTTTACCAGTTCTAGCCATCTCCTCTGCCTTAGGTTAAGTTCCTTTTGCGTGAAGAAATACTTCAAACTTTGGTGGTCCGTGAAGATTCGAATTTCTTCTCCATAAAGGTAATGCTTCCATATCTTCAGGGCAAACACCACCGCGGCGAGCTCCAAAACATAGGTGGGGTAGTTAAGCTCATGCACTTTTAGTTGTTGCGAGGCATAGGCAAGGACTTTTCCATGTTGCATCACAACGCAACCCAAACCTCTCCGTGAAGCATCACTGTACACCACTAAACATCCTGTCCCATCAGGTTCGTCAGCACATGGGTCGTGACCAGTCGCTCCTTTAGTTCTTGAAAACTCTTCTCGCACTCGTCACTCCAACTGAAGGTGGCATTCTTACAGGTCAACTGAGTCAAAGGCAACGTTAAACGGGAAAAATTTTGGACGAATCTTCTTTAAAGCTAGCTAACTCGAGAAAACTATAGATTTCAGTCACTGTGTTACGCCTTGGCCAACTGTTGACTGCATCTACTTTAGCCGGGTCCACAACAATACCCTTCCTAGTGATTATGTGACCAAGGAAAGCCACCTTATCTAATCAGAACTCGCATTTCGAGAACTTTGCATATAGACTATTTCCACTCAAGGCGGTCAAAATCTGTCTCAGGTGCTCTTCGTGCTACTCTACTGTCTTGGAGTAAATCAAGATATCGTTAATAAACAAAATCACGAACAGGTCCAAGAAATCCTTAAAAACCTTGTTCATTGGATCCATGAATGCTGTAGGGGCATTAGTGAGTCCAAAAGGCATCACAGTAAACTCGTAATGCCATACCTGGTCCTAAAGGTTGTCTTCAGTATGTCGGCTTCCGTAATTCTCAACTGATGGTACCCCGATCGTAAGTCTATCTTCGAGAACATCCTTGCTCCTTTTATTTGATCAAAGAGATGATCAATGCGAGGGAGGGGATACATATGCTTTATCATCACCTTATTCAACTCCTGGTAGTCAACACAAAGCCGCATCGATCCATCCTTCTTTTTCACAAAAAACACTAGAGCACCCCCATGGGGTTTGTCCCAGGTAATAAGTCGATGCAAAAGTCCAATTCACGAACTGAAGGTAGCCTTGGAAGGTCTTTGGGAAACACGTCTGAGAACTTATTGACCAGGTGGATGGAGTCGATGTTGGGTGTAATCTTACTAGTGTCAACAACACTTGTTAAGTAACCCCAAGCACCATACTATAAGAAGTGTCTAGTCTTTAGCGCTGAAACTAACTTTGGAACTCCACCCACGATTCCTTTAAACGTGAAACTCCGACTAGAATACAGCTGGAAGGAGACTTCCCTTTTCGAACAATTAATGTTGGCTCGATGGGTAGCTAGCCAATGCATGCCAACTATAACGTCGAAATCCCGCATGTCAAGTTGAATCAATCTTGCTGCCAGGGCCTGATCATTGAAGGATAGCTTACTTGCTCTCACCATTTTGACTAGCAACCATGACAGACTTTGATGGTGTAGATACTGACAACGACAGGCCTAACTAACAGTTTTAGCTCAAGTTTTGCTTGACAAACAAATGCAGTGGAAATAAAAGTGTGGCTTGACCCCGAATCAAACAATACATAAGCAGGTACATTATGGACTAAGACAGTACCTAAAAGACAATACAAGAGTAAAGACATAGACCCCGCACGCATAACAAAAAACTCATAATAAGATAGAAGTACCCGTTACAACGGTTTCGGCATTCACCGCTTCCTTGGGTGTAAGTGTAAAACCACGAGCTTTCTGGTTGCCCCCTCGCTTCAAAATTATTGAGGGGGCCTCCTGACCTAGCCTCTGTGTGTTCAAACTCGTCACAGGACACTCTCTTGCAAAATGTCCTTCTTTCCCGCATTTGAAACAAACTTTAATTTCAGTCCAACACTGCCCGACATGTCTCCTGTTACATGAGGGGCATATTGGTAGCATACCATACTGCTGAGTCTGTCGCTAGGGTGCTTTCGACAGCTTGCCAGTAAAATACGGATGGCCCATGTTGGGACTTTCTCTACCTTAAAAAAGATTAGAGACTCATGCAAGCGCACACGGTCACAAGTAATACTCGGAAGTAATCCAAGGTCGAATCTTGAGGGACTTGTTGCTTTTCAAAATCAAGTAATGTAGTGAAATGGTTCAAATATACAATTTTGTTTTAGGAAGAAGATAGTGATTAAATGCTGTCGTTTGGGGTTTAAACTAGCAAGCAATTTAATAAAACTCAACCTTTTTGCTTCTTACCTTAGTTTTGATGCAAAACATGGAAAACACACTTTGTTGGGAAAATGCACCAGGTGGAATTCTAGCTTTTATTGGGAAACTGAGTTCTACTCTTTCACTACCGCTTTTGATTGCTACAAATGCTAGGGTAACCTACAATCATATGCCTATGTGTGATTACAATTCTAGAGAATATCTACCAACTCACTTGTATTATGGGTCAGAGGGCCTATATCTAGGACCATGTTTTATACACTTATGCCTAAGTAACATCCCATATTGGTTTCCTATTATTTTACTAGACTCACCTTTGTCAAGATTGGGCTTTGGTGTATAAATCAAGTTCCCACTGGACAAATGGAAAAAAGACGTAAAGAGAAGTTTTTAGAAACCAACCCAAAAAAATGCTAGCCACAATTCTGTGTAAATCCCGAGCGTGTTGAAAATCAAATCATTTTGACTAAGGAATTCCACAAAAAGGTTGATAACTTATATAGAACATAATTAAAGGTAAGTAAGTACACGAAAATATAAAGGAAATATTTTTCTTTGAATTTAAATAAATAAATAAGCCTTACAATGAGTTCTAGCTTGATCCTCTTCTTTCTCGAGCGTGAGGAACGTTGAAACTCACTAAAGAATTTTAAAAGAACATAATGAACAAAGAATGAAAGTAAGAACTTGAATTAAAAGCAATAGAAAAGGTAAAAGCTTGAAAAGCAAAGAAATGAACAACTAAAACATAAACATAAACCCTAAAACTGTGTTCTACAACAAGAGAGCAACTAAAAGGAGATGAAATGAAGCTTGGTACGGATGGATTTCTGCTGGACGGATGGCTTCCTTTTATAGCACCACAGGTTGGTTGAAACTCCCCACCATTTTAGGTGGAAATGGGTTGAGATTCTCCTGACCACCTCATTGGACTTGGACTCATGGTTTGGGATGTGTTTGAGCATGTGGGAAATGTCCTCCTTGTCCTTCATTAATCAAAATGTGCATTTTGCCATTTTGTCCTCCAAAAATGCGCCGGGCGCAATTCTGCAAAATAGATTTATGTTATTTTCTTCCATATTTGACTGCATTTTTCTCATATTTTTCCTAAAGTACCATAGTTTGACTTTTATGCAGAAATTAATCTATGCATGTTCTACTTTAAGAATATGTCGTTCTTTTTGGTAAATAATGATGGGAAAGGTGTAAAAAACGTGGTCAAACAGGACTACCGACACATGTTTCTATAGTAAAAGTCAACCCTAACAGGCCTTCCTTTTCGCACCTGAAGATGAACCGTTTTCTAGCAGAGGTTGAACCCTCTTGGAGACATCCTTATTCGTAATTAAGGCGCCCCTAACTGCTTCCGCGTAAGTGGCTGGGTGCTGATGATCAACTAGTACTCTGATCCCTTTGCACAAGCCTTTAACAAACCTCTTGATCTTCACTGCCTCGGTGGGAATTAGGTCCGAAGCAAAACGGGAGAGTTCCGTAAACTTTCTTTCATATTGTGCTACTATCATATTGCCTTGTGTGAGATGGAGGAACTCCGCCTCCTTTACATCTTTCACGGTCTCTGGAAAGTAGTATTCATACAACAAGTCTTTGAACTTCACCCATGTGACAGCTATATTAGCATGGTCTTCTATCGCTGCTACTGAGTCCCACCAATTTAGGGCTTCGCCCTCAACATAAAGACCGCACCGTTGACCTTGAACTGGTCGTTGCAACCTAGATACACGTAAAAAGCTTCTAACTCCCTGACCTACTCTTCTGCGGCTGTAGCTTTCCTCTATCAAAGGTAGAGGGCCCGTAGCGTTTGAAATCCTTGATGAATTGGGCCTCACTCTGAGGAGCTTGAAAATGTCGGGGTGGCTGAGCTTGTGCACCACCACCCCCAACTATGTTATTAATCAGTGTCTGTCACGCTTTCACAAGTAAGGCCACTGAGGATGTGTCGAGGGAACTACCAGGGGAGCTGGGGGAACCACCCTCTCCTGAGCTACTGCTGAAGGAAAAAGAGGGACTACCCCTGCTTGGGCACCTGCGAGAGGGACCAGTGGGTCCGCCGCATTCTTGCCTTTGAATGTTAGATTGACGTTCGAATGCAGCCTCATACTATACGAGTAGGCATCTTCTGGAACAGAAGGGCACAAAATCACCAAACAAACGTTAGCACTTTACTCTAAGCGTAGTCTCAAACGAGGTGACAATCAAACTTGAGGTTAAGTACAATCTAACTAGCCCACTTAATGAGCATCATCGGCCTAAATAAGCAGAGCCACAAAAATATACATAAAAAAATAATAGTAAACATATAAGCAATTCGAACATGGGAGACTTATAAGTTCACAGAACAAGCAATCATAAAGCGTACCTGGCGATGACGAGAAGGACAACCAGGTCAACTACTCCTAAACACCCTAATTACTAGGTCAGTCTATAGGAACGATTCGGGATACCAACTGTAACGACCCCGAATTTCAACAATTATTTTGAGGTAATGTTATTAAACTCCTTGTTCAATCTTTCCCCAAAAGAAAACATAAAACATCTTATTGTAAAGATAAACGAGGAGATTTCATACTTCAACCGATTCCTAAAAGAAAATATGTCTGCCTTAGTGGCTAGAAAATCCATGAAGAGAAAGGAGCATTCAAGTGTCTAACAAACCCTAGTTAAACAAGAAATTCAAATAAGTAAAACGACGAATCATCTGGAAAATCGTTCAACGTGTCAAAACAACAAAAACTAGTTTACTGCTAATAACAAGTACCCAATACTCCCAACAAACAAAATTATAACCCACTATCCTAGAAAAAGGTACGCAGTCTAATGGTCCTTCCTCGGTCAAGCCTCCTCCACGTCATCACCACGGCCAAGGATTCGATCTACACCTGAAACAATTAAGGTGGAGTGGGGTGAGTATATAAGATACTCCGTAAGTGGCCCTCACTAACTATTCACAAAACATCATGCATCCTAACCACAACAATCTAGAAATCAAGCATCGATGATCATAACAGTCAAATATCACACGTGCACAAACACCCGAGATATCAAGACTCATGTCACTCAAGCCACATGGCCCGTTGAACTCTAACTCCTTTACACTTCTTCTACCCAGCACACTAAGTTAGTCCTCCAAGTTTAACTCTTCGAGTCGTATCGGTTCTTGACATTTATCCCCAAGATCTTGAACTGAAACATCTAATCCAGTGTCATGTTAGTCCTCCAAGTCTAACTCTTCGAATGCATCGGCCCGTGCCATTTATCCCTAAGGCCTTGCACTGTGCGTCGGCCCTTGACATTTATCCTAAGGCCTCGACAACTACTCAGCATATTGGTTCTTGACTGTCACCACGTCAAGGCCCAACACGCATCCTCGAAAGACTCATCATGCCGAACCCCGACCTTTTGTACCCGGAGCCTTAACCCTCATCTCCACCAAAACTAGTCTATCGACCCTCCACCATTTGTACTCGGAGCCTCGATGCCCAGTAGTGACATGATAATAACTAGATTCCACTTCTCAACCAGACAACCATAACAGTTTTCCACACCAAGCCGCTCCACACGACATCAATGTTGTTACAATCTCAAGGACACACAACTTGACAATGTTTAGAATGTTCCATGCATTTCATGGTCACAAGCCTCAACAACCAATTCCTAGCATTTTCTACACCATAAGAAATATAAAAGTAACAAGACTCAGGAGTAACCATTATCGGAACCCAGGATCCCCTTACAAGTAGAACTACAACAAGAAGCGCAACTAATCCATACAACATTTGTCCTCACTCCCTACTATGCACAAACACAACGAAAGTGTCGAAACCTATCATAAAAATAAATTTCAGCACCCTATATCATGGAGAACCGCGTCATGAGAATGCAAACCATATCACACACAATTTTCAGCACACATAATATCATGGAAAAAAACACACATCGAGGATGTCACCACCTTTCATAACAATTTTCCAGAACATGATATAAAAGAAAAAAGACATCATTTAACCTCAACACAACTTTCTGAATGAATGCAACCATCAATAACATCTACAAGCCCTCACACGATGGCCTACAATTTTTTTTACAAACATGAGATGCACAAATATAATAAAATTGAACAAGCAACCATTTCAATAGCACCCATTAACACACACACTCGTCCCTTAGTGCTACTTACACACTGCTATGCTTCCAAACCACGCGTCGATTCAACACCTAAGCATCAAGAGACAAAAACATAAATTAAAACATAAATTCCAACCATCAAAATCGGTGCTTTGAATGGTTCGTTACCGCGAGAATCAACTTCGTTCAGGTGTGGGTAACTTATATCTAACTCGATGGGACATGGGTTGCATAGATCGGACTGTTAACGGACGTGGGTAGTCGCCAAACACGAATAAAAGCTGCTGTTTGCGTATTCTAAAACAGGGAAACACGCCAATAGTACCAATATCGTTGTGCACCGTGGGAAAAACTCGTACCCAAGGTTACCGGCCACCAAGGGACGTCAGGCCCGACTGTCCAGACATCCAGCCGCCGAAAACGATCCCAAAACACCACAGTCCACCGTAACTGTTGTTTTAATTCATTTCATTTTCCTCTAATGTGTCGTAACCTTAAAAGCCTAATTTACCCAAGGATAGGCCCATGGGTTGGAGTAAACAAATCCCTAAGTTCCCTAATTCAATACTGAACGAAAATAGAGCCCAATCGAATACACCACAACTATTTGAGTTAAACAAAATCATGTCACTTAAAAATTATATAATTAAATTAATAAATAAAGTAAGGTAAAATATTTTAATAAGAATTTAAATAAATTTGAGTTAAAATCTCAAGAGTCGAGATTAAATCCAACTTGAGTAACGTGGGGCGTTACAGTATAAGACCGAACCGCGAAATAATTAATCATTGGGTCTGAACACCGTTAGTCAATAGATTGTTATCTCATATGATGACTAGGTAACTCGATCTTAATCTGGAGCAAGTTATGGACTCCTGCCTGTTAGGGATCGTCATTTGATTTATATGGGTGAAAATGGCCTGGGTTGCCGACTCAATTATCCTACCATTTTGGGGATGAGACCGAGTAGGAAGCTTGTAACATAACTACGCAAGATGAAATTCACTCATTTCCGACTTTAGAAAAGTAGATGAGTGTTACCTTACATGCTAACTCCAAGACATGAACATGGGGCTCCACACTCTCACTGGCTCGAGAGGGACTTCCAATTATTGGTCGGACCATAACTGAGTTGTTCATTAGAGGAGCAGTGGTATTTAAGGAGCAAGATGTAGCTAAGGGGTAAAATGGTAATTTAACTCAACTAGAGTCATAAGCACTCGTGAAGGATTGATTTACCATTAATGATCGTACAACCGTGGACACGAAAATATTCTACAGTGAGAAGAATGCAACTGCGGGTCTTTATTGGAGTGACCCACAGTTAACGAATGTTGATTAACTCGGTTAATGAGTTCGACTGATTAATCTTGCATCGTTAAAGCTTTTGATCTGTATGTCCATTAGGTCCCTTTGCTAGCTCACAACAAGCAAAACGAAGATAAAAAATTATGAAATAATTTAAAATGTTCAGACTATATAAGGGAATGTATATAATGTATATTGATACATTATATAAATATATGTAAATTTTAGATAAAGACTCAAACTTAATACTATGTATTATGATAATGGGAGCTAATGTTATGAATGGGAAAAATCCCTATTTTCTATATTTTGTATTCTCTTGAGGAAATAAAAGAAAAAGTTATACTAATGGTCTTGGAATTTCCCCTAAATTCAATAGAAGATATCACATATCAAAAAGGGTAAGATATCCTAATGCTCTTAGGATTTCCCCTAGATTTAGGAGAAGATATCCTATATCCAAAAGGAAAATATATTCTGATGCTCTTATGATTTTTCCTCTATAAATATAACAATAAGTTTAACCCTAAAGGTACAGTTCTCTTAACTCTCTTACTCTCTCGATCCCTTGCAATTGGATCTCACAATTGGGATTCTCGACCGAGAGACTTAGCGAGGAAGATCAAGTGGTGATATCTCATTGGGTTTACATAAAGAAGAGTCTTCAAAGGTAAAATCCCTACATTTTTCTGTGTTTTATATTTTTTCTGTGTTTCAAATTTTAAAAGAGATTCAAGAACACGTTCCACTGCTTCCACTTGGGGATTCACATCCTTTCAAATGGTCGATACGACTCGAAGAAGTAAGTCTTTGAGGAATAAGAAAGATAACTAGTGAGTTTAGAGAAGTGTCGAGGCCCTAGCTATACTTGGTCAGGGGTAGGTATGACTCGAAGGAGTAAGTCATTGAGGAGTAGGAAAGAGATCTAGTGAGTTGTGATGCAAGGATTGGGTTTGGCATGTAGATTAACGTTTAGTTCATTTATGTTTCAGTCATGTAAAGCATGTTATATTAACAAGCATGTTGTATGATGTTTCTAAAAGCATGTTGTTTGTGCTTGACCTTTTAGGTATGAGCTGCTTACAAGGTACCGTGGATGTACTCACCACTCATTTTTCCGTCCAGATTTTGCTGGTAGTGAGGGAGTACATGCGTATGGTGATAGCGCAAAAGAGACTCGAGAAGAGAGACCATAGGCAGCTTTCATTTAGTTTTATTTGGTTTAGGATAGGTTGTTAGAATTCTCTTTTGTTTCGATTTATGCTCTTTTTATAGAACATTGGTTGTGTATAGTTTTCAAGCAGTTCGCAGATGTTTTGTTCGATTTACTCTCTAGTTTGGTTTCTTGTTAAAAGATAGGACGTCAGTTTCATTGAGAAGTTTGGATAATGTTCGGTTGTTAATGATTAACTGTAAAGGATTGGAGTTTCGATTAAATCTTTATTGTTGTTGGTTTGTTGTTCAAGCTTTAGTAGGTGTGGAAATCGGAGTAGCGTAGAGGAAGCGTGGTGGTTTTCTTACTTTGTCTTGGTTGCTCTGGTTTATTGCTCTTGTATAAGCGGAATTTTTAGGTAGTTTTAGTAATGGTCCCCATTTGGGTTGTTGAAAATTGTGGGGCATTACAATAAATGTCAACAAAATAAGTTCCATAACAGTTAAAGAAGTACCATAAACAATTATAAATGTCAACAAAATAGATTTCATGACAAAAAAAAAAAAGTATTTGAAAACCGTTTCATGACAATTAAAAAATTTCATTGTCGAACTTCTCTTGACATTTACGAACTCGTCCAAAACACGAAAGTTGCCATCATACACTTTTTCGTGATTTAAAAAAAATGTCATTATTAAATATACCATGATAGTTTTCAATTGTCAATATATAATTTTTCGTGACGTGTATAAAATATCATTATTTAATGTTACATGACATTTTTAATTAGTCATTATACAAATTTCCATGACATTAATTATCATAAAAATAATGTGTGACAATTATAAATTATTGTCAATTAATTTTTGTTCACTGGAGAGTATATTTTTTGCTTCATTCATTGACAGTTATAATTGTCGATAAATAGGTAATTTGTCACATTTTTAAATTGTGGTGGATAATCGATTCGTGACAGCTTATAACCGTCATTCTAATTATATTGATGATAGTTTTTCAATATTGTCACGTTCTCTTCTTCCTTGATGCCTTAATCTATTACATTTATATAATTATCCATTATAGTTTTTAAGTGTCATTGAAGGCTGAATTTCTACTAGTGATATGTTATATAATATATATTGTTTTATTGGTATGTATTAAACTATTATGTTATATAATATATACCTTCATTTATTACAAAGTATATGAAACATATACTCAAAATATACTACTTCATATTAGTAACTTATTGTCATTCATAATATTATGAACTATCCATAAGATAATACCTGACGTACGATTTAACATTACTTAGTTTATACAACATACCAAAAATATACTTCATATAAGTAACTTTGTATAGAACAGTAACTTTGATGTAGGTGATATACAATTGTATATACTTCTAAGATCAGTATATGACATTAATGATGCATGTTGTATAATTTGAATATACATTTGACATCTACTACAAGAATTTTCTTTTTTGGTAACATAATTTATTTCGTCGCAATAAGGTACTTTTAGCTATAAAATTAAATATTTGTCGGCAAAAGTAACTATTGCGATAAAATTCTAAGTCGTCGCCAAAAGTTTCATGTGATTTAAAATTTTTTATTTAAATTTTTTGGTGACGAAATAAAATTTCATCTCTAAAAGTTTTTCGTTTAATTTTCAAGAAAATTTTTGGCGGTAAAATTTCCACTTTTGTTTCAAAACTTTGATGGGATGTGAATCCCGGAGCGGAAGTGGATCATCGTTCATGAATTTTTTAGAAACAAAATCAAACATCTAATAATGAAAATATAGGGGAAAGAACTTTTCTTTTACCTTTGAAGAACGCTTCTTCAATGGATTAAACCAACAAACACCATCAATACACATTCCATGCTATCCTTTGGGTACCGAGAACTCGCTTGTGGGAGCATTCGATATGGATCTATAGAGAATGGAGAAGGGAGAGCTTGACAGAAATTACTTGAGAGTTTTTCTGTTCTGTATTTTGCAGAACCTTTCTGCAAAAAACTAAAACAAAAACTTGTGACGTGGGGAGTTACTTCAACTCACTTAACTCCCCACTCTCCTGCATTTTTGTAGATGAGTTATTAATTATAATTATATTAATATTATTAATAAATAATAATAATTAATATATATATATAATATAAATATATATATTTAATTAATTAATTAATTAATTAATAATTATAAATTATAAATCAAATTAACAATTAATATATATATATATATATATAAATCAAATAAATAATTAACACTTAATTATTTATTGCAAAAATAGAATCATATTCTATGGCATTCTCTCATAATCATCTTATGCACATTATTTTTAACCTATAGTTTAATATGAATCTTATTCATATTAATTTTATTTGAATCTAATTCAAATAATTTCTCTCATAATATATAGTTTTAATTTAGAATTAACTATATATTATAATGTCTCAATATATATATATATATATATATATATATATATATTACATTGAGCAATTTTAACGGTTCAAATTCTTCCAAAAACTTGATCTTCGTTTTACCCTAATTTTTCTACAGATCAAAAGCTCCAACGATACGAGATTAATCGGTCAAACTCATTTACCGAGATAATCAACATTCGTTAACTACGGGTCACTCCACTAAAAACCCGCAGCTGCAATCTTCTTACTGCATAATATTTTCATGTCCATGGATATACAACCATTAATGGCAATTCAATCCTTCACGAGTGCTCGTAACTCAAATTGGGTCAAATTACCGTTTTACCCTTGAGTTACATCTTGCTCCTTAAATACCACTACTCCTCTAATGAATAACCAGGTTATGGTCCGACCAATAACCAGAAGTCCCTCTCGGGCCAATGAGTGGGTGGGGCCCATTGTTCAAGTCCTGGAGTCAGCATTTAAGAGAACACTCATCTACTCCCCTAAGGTCGGGAAGGAGTTAATTCCATCTTGTGAAGTTATGTTCCCAACTCCCCACTCGGTGTCGTCCCCAAAATGGTAGGAATGTTGAGTCGGCGACTCAGGCCACTCTCACCCATATAGATCAAAGGACGAGCCCTCATGGGCAGGAGTCCATAACTCATTCAGGATTGAGAATGAGTTGCCTAGTCATCCTAAGAAATAGTAATCTGATCGTTAACGGTGTCGCATCTAAAGATTGGCTATTTCGCGGTCCGGTCTTATACAAACTAATTGTATAGGATACCCCCACTCGCATGTCTCCACACGAATGATCTGGATCGAGTCGTATGTAACATTTACAAAGTAGGTCGCATCCATAGTGTTGCCAAGATAAGCTACCCAGCCTTATCCATATACTATACACTCTTTAGGTTATTCCCGGAACATTATCCAATTGTATATCAGGGGTATATCAAATATATACCCAGAATATCAAATATACACCCAATAGATATATTGTCCCGATTACATGATAATAACCTTGGATGTTTAGTTTATTGGATTTTGGACAATGGAATGCTATGAATTCAACAACAAATTGAATATATATTTGTTTCTACATAAATACAAACTATGAGTTTAGGGCAACACACCCAATAAACTCCCACTTGAACTAAACTCGAGTGGGGTGTACATTATCATAAGGCAAAGGGAAAATACAATAAACTAGGGCATACACTATACCCATTACATTTCTCCCACTTGCCTTAGACTAATCGTACAAAGCTCGTAGACCTAAACTTTCTAGATGGACCTCAAACACTTTAGTCATAAGCGCCTTTGTAAAGGCCCAGATTTATGGCACGGTCCACGAAGTAATGGTCCTATATAACTTACTGAACCCTCCCGTTTAAAGTGATGAAAAGTAATGTTCTTCTAATGCAACATAAAAAAAATGGAGATACACAATAATAGAATAACTAGGAGATAAACCCTGCCTCAGTGGTCAGGTCTCCAATCAAGAATATAATCATTTTGACTCGTAATCCCAACACGACAGAAATTCGAAAAAAACAGAAACAAATACCCATAAAGCAATAAGAGAATGTGTCCTTGGCGTTAGCCCAATGTCTAATTCCCCTTTTTATTTCATAGTGGTGGAATCTTAACGATGTCTGCATTGCACAACATTATTCCCTAGCCTAACCGACACAGCTAGTGATTCCGTCCCAGTCAAACCTCCTCCACGTCATCACCACGGCCGGCCCGGTCCACACCTGAAACAATAAGGTAGAGGGGGGGT
>NW_019104660.1:4319-21925 GCF_001995035.1 Momordica charantia
GGATATGCCCCAAAACGCGAATTTATAACTATTCGCGGGCCCCACCTCGTTTTCATGCTGACCGTTGGATTTATTAAATATCTATGACTTAAATCTGACTCACCATTTTCAGGATATTCTCCTATTCTGTTTCATCCTTTCCTCCAACAACCATTTTATTATTTATTTATCCAACTTAAATATATGTTTTTGGTTTCATTTAATTCTTTATGTTTTTATATGTTTTTCTTAATTTTACATGACATAGTAATACTCAATGATTTGACAAATATTTAGGAAAAAATGTCACAAATACAAAAATAAAAAACTCTGAGGGGCAATTTGTTTTTCGGAAATGTAGATGTCCGGCATCTATAGATACCTGGAATTTTAGATGCTCGAAATTTTAGATGTCCAACATCTTCAGATAATCACGTTCATTTCGTAGGTAAATTTATAAAGATATCTGAGATAGTCACGTTTATTTTGTAGGATTTATTGTTGGGGATGTATTAAATTTATAGAATGTTCCAAAAATACCCTTACGAATATTTATATAATTTATAAATTCATTTAATATAATGGATTTATTTGAAATAATTTAATTTTTTTATTTTTTATATGTTATTCTGTAGCACAAATTAATTCATATTTACTTAATATATATTTCATTTTCAACTTTAATAGTCTTTCAAAAAGACAATTATATAATTTA
This sequence comes from Momordica charantia, assembly GCF_001995035.1. The sequence goes on from NW_019104660.1 coordinate 5,014, forward strand.
TGCTATTTTGGGTGAAATTTATTTATTCTATCATCATCACATTATATTTTTTTAAGAGGAAAAATATCACAGATATATTGGTCATAAAAAAATGTTGATTTAAAATTATATATTTATGATAATAAATATCAGTAATAATGTAATTCCTTCCAAATATTAAAAATAAATAAAGATATTATATAATTTAATTTCAAGTTATTTTACAATGTAAATCTAATGTATTGAATGCGTAAAGTTGTTTATTCGTCAGGATTACATTAATTTATTTTAATTATAAATTTAAAATATTAAAATAAAGAAAGGTAAAATATTAAAAATTTTAAAAAAATTGATCAAAGAAAATATATGGAGAAAAAAATAAAGGACAAAAATGTAAAAAGTGGATGTCCTCGACACGGGGATCTTGAAAACCCGTGTTTCAAAAGAGCATCCAAAACCCGTAAGATGCCTTCCATATGGGCATCCTAGGATACCCGGGCATCTCAAGATTCCTGGATATCTTACATTCTCGTAAAACAAATGTGGGAATCCAGATGTCCGTCCAACAGGAATCTTAGATTCCCACGAAACAAACGGCCCCTAAATTTCTACCGATTTTTCAAAAATTTGGAGGAAGAATAAGAAGCTTTCCTCTCCAAGATGATTTTTGTTCTCTTTCAAGTCTTCCACAAATTCATTGAGTGTTATGGAAGGTAAATTTATAATAAATTAGTAGAAAGTTTGATGATATATATTACTACAAGAGTGTTGATAGTGTCGTCGTCAAAATGCTACGTGGACGAAAAAAAATCTTCGCGAAGACCGTCACTATAACCCCGTCGCGATATACTTTTGGTGACGAAATCTTGTATATACAACAACGAATATGTTGTCGCGAAGGAATCGTCGTTGAAGGCTATAGCGACAAAGTGTTCTTTCGTCACCCAAAGATCACCTTTAACGACGAAATGATATTCGTCGCCAAATGTATTATATGGTAATCAGGGGCAGCCCCGATTAAATTATTACCAATAAGTTTCCTTGGTGTAGTTGAAATTACCTTATTAGCCTCGACTGCTCGGCTTCAACTCCTTCCAACCCATCGGTCTGTTTTTAATTTATTTTGTCAGTTTGCATGGCTTCCAATTGTCGCAACGTCATCGCGACGCGAAGCGGTCGACGTCATCCCCTGAAAGGTCTCTTTCGAGATAAGAGTTTGGAGTCACCACCAATCATCTACGATGTGTGATTGGTCACCTATTTAAAAACTTGGTCTGCGAAAACAGATTTTTGGTTCAGGAGTCGACTGAGCGTAGGGAAGGTATTAGCACCCTACGACACCCGTTCGAGGTACCATATTTTGTCGAAAACTATCCTATTATATTTGGTCCAAATAGAAAAATACTTTGTGTTTGATTTTAAATGTCAAAAAATGATTAAAAAATGAAATAAAATTTAATTTGAGGCTCGTAAGGATTCAAACTTGAGCCATAAGTATTAATACCCAAGTGCCTTGCCAATGTGCCAACAACTTAGGATGCAATTTAAAATTCTTTTTTATAATTCAAACTTTTTATTTTTGAATTTTGTTTAAAAAAAATAAACCAAAATCCTTTATTTAAAAAGAAGAAAAAAAACTTTTGTTTAAAATGATTATTTGGTTAAAAAAATGATAAAAAAAATGAAATAAAGTAAAACAAAAATTCATTTTGAAGTACACATGAAGACTTAAACTTGTAACATGGTGTCAATACCCAATGCTTTTGCCACTATGCCAGACCTTACGATATGTTTTTAAGGGTCTTTTTAAACAACAAACTTTATTTTAGAAATTTGTATTAAAAAAAAAAGAAAAAAAATTAACGAAAAAAAAACCTTATATTTTAGGGATTTGAAATTCGTTTTAAAAAAAAGAATCTCCTATTTAAAATCAAATTTGTTTTAAAAGAAATCTTATTCACTTTTTCCAAAACTTAAACAACAAATCTTTACTTACTTTTTAAAAATATTATTTAAAACGTAAAACAAAATCTTAAAAGAAAAAAACTAGCTCGAAAGAAGAAAACAAATCTTACTATTTTAAATAAAAATTTAAATTTTCAAAATCTTTTATTTTCTTTCCTTAAAAAAAACTTTGTTATTTTTAATAAAAAAACTTTATTTAAAAAAAAAAACTCTCTTTCCAAAACAACGTTTGTTTAAAACTAAAAGTTCCTTTTTTCTATTTCCGAACTCACCTTCCCACCTAGGCAGTTTTAAATAGAGGTTCCTGGAATGTTGCAGGTGGATGAGGTGTATATCCGAACGGGTTCGCCGAAATTAATTTGTGCCACCGCCAGAGTTGATCGTGGTTGAAGGTCGTCAGTGTAGGTGAAGAAGAAGAGAAGATAATGGTAAAAAAAAAAAATGAATGATTTGATTTTTTCTCCTCTCTGTTCCCCTCTTAGTCCTCTTTAAATATACCTAAAGATAACGGTAAAAAAAAAAAAGCAAGAGAAGAGAGAAAAAAAGGGAGGAGAAGAAGGGAAAGGAAGGGAGAGGAGGCCACGTTAGAAAAAAAGAAGGGGAGGTAAAAGGAGAGGAGGCCACGTAGGTACCTTTGACGAGGAAAAAATCTAAGAGGAAAAACGTTTTGTTAAAATAAAATCCTTATTTAACAAAATTGTTTATTTAAAATCAAATCTTTTTATTTCTTTTATTTTAATAATAAATCAAATTCTTTAAAACAAGCCAATAATAAAGTAATCTTATAGTATTTTAAACCAAAATAATCAAAATAAAACTTAATAAAACAAAAATTAAATAGTAAAAAATAAAATTAAAATGAAGCCGGACCAAACACGATATCTACACAGCTTCCAATCCTTTAAACTTCAGTTTTTAATTCATTTGTCCCATTTTTTACTCACAAACTCTTTTGTCAATTATTTACCCACAGAATCAAATTATGAAATTTAACTTACCTAATGTGTCAATTTCTAAAACGAAAAAAAAAAAATCATAAAAGTCATGCTTCTTTTATTTCTTATAGAAAAATTGGAAATTTTTCTTTATATAAATATTTCAATTTTTATAAATGGTGGGGCTCTCATCCTACCATCTTTTAATATATACACATTTATTGTTTTAATATCTTTATATTTGCAATTTCACCACCTATTTTTATTTTCAATTTATATGTCTCCTTTACAAGTAATATCTTTACAATAAATTATTTTATAAATTATTGTACCCATATCTTTCTTTAGTCTAGGTAAATCATTAATTCTTTTATATTCTATTGTTCTTGTTTTATATAATTTTTAATTTGAAATGTGTATGGGACAACTCATCATTTTAGTTGATGTCTCCTCTTAACAATTTTTTTTTTTTTAATTTTGCAGTCTGTTTAAATAAGTGACAATTTGAAGATTAATCATCTAATACTTAATATATAATATTATAATTTACTTTTTCATTTTTTTTATATCAAACATAAATAGAAATGAATAAAAATATTTTTAAAATTTTAATTATTATTTTAATTAATTACACAAAAAAATATAATTCTTATAAATAAAAAATTATACTTATTATTTGCTAACTTGTAAATTATTTTTATTAAACTGTGAAGCCCCGAAATGAAAATACTGGATCCACTACTGATGGCAATGAAATAATCATTTCTTCGCCAGAGATAGTTTTTTTTTTCCAATTTTGTTGGTTTTGCTACAATAATCTTTTTTTTTATCTTGAATAATATTCAAATTTGTATCAAACTGGAAATAAGTTCAAAATTATCATTAAAGTAAATTTCAATTGGTCCCTAAACAATTTAATTTTACAATCGTCTAGTACAGAAAATCAAATACAAATGGTAAGTTTTAACTAGAGCGTAAATCTAAAACCTAATCCAAAAGGCTCCCATTCTTCTGTCTTCATGAAACATTCCCCAATTTTTCAATCATCTCCAGAGAGTTTTCTAAACAAAGGACAAATAAACTATGTCATAAAGAGTTAACTTTCCATATTCCAAAAAAAAAATCACTTAACCTAAAGGAAGCACTCAAAGCAAAAACTTAGTGACACAACCCCAAATTCACCCATCTCACACTCACCAATCAACTTCAAATTTAACAAATCATACGCACTGCCTAAAAATCAATTTCAAATGCAACAAATACAAAACAAACTCGATCCATGTCTACCACTCATCCAAACTCCCTTCCACCAAATGCAACAAACTTATTCGAACAACTTCTGCCGCTCATTGTCTAAATCCAACAAACTAACTCACCCCTCGAGACACAATAATAAATATACATAAATTATTATCATAAATGACTACCATAATGGTAAGATAACCACATTTATCTTCCTATAATACTAAGAGATTAAAAGTTACGTAAAGACTCTGTATGGTCATATCTATTTTGATGAGCTGGTTCCACCAAAACGAATCATGAATTCTCGCATCATTGATCTCCAGTCAGATATTTCCTCTTGTATACCTGCCATCTTAGAGTCTTTCTGGGTCAGACGCTCCTCCAACTTTTCTAACTCTGTATATTTATGTGAGAGATGATCCTCAAATTGTCCTCTTAGACTAGATATTTCTTGAGCCAACTCTTGTTCCCACTATGACGAAGAAGCTACGCTCGATGCAGAACTTTTAGAGATTTAATTTTTGGGACCCAACTAGAGCTTTTAGCGTAGCCTGATAGAGATCCAAGAACCATTTCCATTACTTCTGGATTTGACATCAGTTTGATGCCTTCTCCAATAGATGATTGTTTGAGACACATTGTGTCTAACTGCATAAATAGTCCAAAAGCAACAAAATGTTCACACATACAATTTGAAGTTAATTACTACAAAAGTACGGGGCATATGGGATTAAGATGGTTTGTTTTAGTAGAAAAAATAAAAATATATATACATAGTGAAATAATCGGTTCGGGTTAGTTTTTTCATTTTTTTGCCAAATCCAAAACCGACCGATTATTTTCGGTTTTAATCATATTGTGAATCGAAATCGAACTGCACGGAAACCGAATCGACAGTGTTGTATCGATTTAGTCGGCTTGGTCGGTTTTTTCTTGCACCTGTACTATTAAAGATATAACTCTTTACTAAAGTCTTGGTGTGTAAAGAATAGGACAAACCCAAAAAATTGAACCGACTCGAATCCATTCGGGTCGAGTCGGTTTGGGTTAAAAAATTGTTGGTATGGTTTGGTCTTGACCCAACCGACCAAATGTTTCTGAGATTGAAGAAGAAATTTCAGAAAGGGAGTGGGTGGTGGTTGAACTGAATCTCTCTCTCGTGAGTGAATGGAACCTACTTCTTTCTTTTGGGAGTTGGGAGTGAATCAAGGATTGAAAGAACTCCAATATCAATTTGTCTTCTTCCCCAGTTTTAATTTCATATGTTTTCACTCTTTTTGGCTTAGTCAGTACCCAATTTCGATTTCAAAGAAGGAGAGGAGAAGTACAAGGGAAAAAAAAGAAAAAACCAAAAATGACTTGACCCAGTCTAAACCGACGGTTCGAGGTTGTCAAAAAACCGATTCGAACCGAGAGAATTACACCCCTATTAAAGTCAACCTTTATATGGATACTTCTAAGAGTAGGTTTGTGTTTTGTCTATCATTTCACATTTATTGTACTTGGTAAGGTTACGGAGTGTAGTCATGGTTTCTCCATCTTTAGACCATGTTGATGTTGATAAGTCTTAAGGTCTTAGCTGAAAAAAGTGAGTGGATATTTAACATAAAAAAATTTAATTTATAAAAATAATATATTTTAGGTTAAATTAGTTTATGAACTTTTTGGTTTATATCTAACAGGTCCCAAAATTTTCAATTTAGTTTTTAATAGATCTACGAACTAAAAGTGTCAAAGTTATTAAACTTTGAATTTTGTGTCTAATACATCCATAATCTTATTCTTTTGAATTAACGAATGTACTAGACATAAAATTGAATTTTGTGTCTAATATAATCTTATACTTTCGATTTCATGTCTAGCTCATAGGTTCATGGATGTTAAAAAAATATCGAATAGGTAAATGACTATTAGACATAAAATTGAAAGTTTAGGAATCTATTAGATACACCGACTTAAAAGTTTAAAGATCTATTAGATACTTTCTAGAGTTTAATGACTTATTAAATATAAAATTGAAGTACAATGACCTATTAGACATTTTTTTTTTAGTTTAGAGACTTATTGACACAAAATTAAAGTTCGTGAACTAAAATTATAATTTAATGTATATTTTAAATGACATAGTAACAATTTTATTTTGTAATGGATAATTTTAGGTAATTAAAAAATGATATATTTTCTCTATAGTTTCGTTATAAATTATGGTGTAATTAATTGTTGACTCTAATATCATAACTTTTTGCGTTTACACATTAAATTAATAGGTAAATTAAGAACAATAAATAACAATTTAAGAAGAAAAATGATTAACCACGTATAAGTCAACTTGAGTATAGTTTAGTAAATAAGATATCCTATTATAATCTCAAAGATCACTGATTTGATCTCTATCTCGCAATCGTTGAACGAAAGAAGAAAAAAAAAAGAGCTAGAAACTCAAAAATCCAATGTTGTAGAAGCACCATAAAGGATCGTTTCTTTCGTGAGAATCCAAAATTTCTATGGAACTTCCATGTTTGTTTTTGTAGGAATATAGGATATTCAGACATCTGGCCTGAACATCCTAGGATGCCCATACAATAGGCATCAAACATGTTTTGGATGCCCTTAAAAACGTGATCAAAGATCTAGATGAATTAGTATAATGACTTTATGCAATTAACTGATTAACTATATCTATATATAATATTTACTTATAAAAGTTAATTAAATCATACAATAATTTCTCCATTTTTTAGGTTTGTAGATTCATTCAAAATTGATATTAGTGATACATGTAAAAAAATTCCAAAGAAACCAAACATTATTCATCTCAATTTTTTTAGTACAAACATGTAGGGGTGGGGTTGAACTCACAACTTTTTTACTGTAAACAGGTACCTTAATCAGCTAACTATGTTGGATTTGACTTTTTCTTTTTGATTTTATAGTGCAAAAAAATGATCCAATAAAAAGATTGATCAATCATATAAGTTATTTTGAAAAAAAAAAAGTTCAAATTGGAATTAGTTAGTATTAAATATTTTACATAAAAAATTAAATTAAATATAAATTAATGTGTTTTACAAAATAACATTTAAATTTAATATAAACTAAATTTTAAAAAAATTATATTCAATTAATAAATTACATGAGTAATGGCTTTTTTAGAACAACTATATAATTTTTTAAGATTCCCAAGTACGAATAAAGGAAAACAGACCTAACTATTTTTCCTCAAATTCAAATTTTCATAAATATCATTTTAAATTTTCCTAAAAAAACAAATATGACTATTAAAAGATGTTTTGTATTATTTCTAGACACCTAAAATTTTAGGTATCTAAGATTCCTAAAAACCCTAAATGTTATGGTAGAAGTTGGTGGTTGCAACTCTCTCTCGAGTCTCTCTTCCCTTATAACATCGAGTCTCTCTCCAAGATTTAATCATTCTACAATTTTCAAATGAGTTTAAAATTTTTATTATTAGTATTATGATAATATTAATAATTTTTTGTAAATTTTTTTTAATGATATAATCAAAATTTCGATTCACCATTTGTGTTGATATAGAATTCTTAGACATATGAAAATGTTGATAGAAACACCTGACATGTCAGATAAACTTTAATACCTTGCTGGTTGTCCTCCCCTCCCAATAGCATAAATTTTCCTCAAAAGAAAATTATGTAATTGATCACATTTTTATTGGATCATATTTTTAAATTATCAAGTTTGAAAAGAAATTACACGAAATAATATTGGTTTTGGAATATTTTTTACYTGTATAYTTAATATCAATTTTAAGATAATTTACAAAAGATATATAATTAAATTTATCTTAACTCATCAGCTTAAATTTTTAGATTCATTGGTGATTTAACATGGGTACGAGAGCATGAGGTATTGTGTGATTAAATTTGCCCTCACATGAGTTTAAGCTTTTGGATTTATTAGTGATTTAACACAAATTGAGATATTGTAAAATTTAATTGGAGTTGATTTTATATGTAAATATAATATATAAATATATTTAATTGTATAGAGTTGTTTATTTGTGAATGGACATTAATATCCACGTAGAAATGATGGGTAACCCAAGTGATGTGTTGAGAGGACATCAAAAATTCCTTAGATATCTTCTATACATCTTAGGATATTAAGATATTTTGAAATATTCGAGTATTCTACTTTTCTATAAAACAAACCTGAGAATTTAGATGTTCATTTCAATAGAATAAAAAAATTTATAAAATATTACAACTAAATAATAAATATTTTTTTATTACAATAAAAATGATTTTGATGAAAATGACGTATTCTCCATCTTAAATATAAATACATTCCATCAAGCAAATTTATTAGCAAGAAAGTTTTTTTTTTTTTTTGATAAATTATTAGCAAGAAAGTGAATGAAAGTTAAATGAACATTTTGAATTATTAGGTTAAATTATATTCTGTTCTCCTGCTTGAATCTTAATTTAAAATTTAGTCTTTTATCCAATAATTTTTTTATTAGAGAAATATATAAACTATTTATGTTTGGTTAAAATAATTGTTTATAGATTTGTTTCAATTCGAAAAAGTGAGTGGATATTTAACATTAAAAAAGTTAATTTATAGAAAATAATATATTTCATGTTAAATTAAAAATTTAGTCTAATTTTGATATGTGTATTTAATAGGTTCCTAAATTTTCAATTTGATATCTAATAGATCCATGAACTTTAAAACTGTTAAAGTCTCTGAACTTTAAAATTTTGTGTCTAATATATTCTTAACTCATTTGATATTATTTTAAATTAACAATCTACTAGACATAAAATTGATTGTGTATATTATGCAATCCTATATTTTTAATTTTATGTCTAATAGGTTCGTGGATGTTAAGAAAATGTCGAATAGGTCAGTAACTATTAAACAAAATTGAAAGTTCATGATCAATGACTATTATTAAACATAATTTTGAAAGTTAAGGAACAATCTATTAGACACAATCTTATAAGTTTAAAGACTTATTAATGTTTTTTAAAGTTCAGTAATTTATTAGAAAAAATTGAAACTGCATAAATTTATTAGACACCTTCTAAAGTTTAGAGACTTATTCGTTAAAAACTTAGGCCTGTTTGATAACCATTTTGTTTTTGGTTTTTGGTTTTTCGTTTTTCAAAAAGAGGGTTGTTTGATAATCAATTCAATTTTCAGTTTTTGACAAAAACCATTTTGAAATTCTATGTAAATTTCAAAAACAAAAAAGAGTAGTTTTTAAAAATAGGTGTTTTTTTTCAAAATCTGATTTTTTTCTTCTAATACTCAACTTTTTTTTTTCTTTCTCATATTTGTCTTTAAAAAATTTATTTCTCATTCTAAAATTTTTTATTTTTAAATTTCTCTCTACAAACTTTATTTTTCTCCTCTAAAATTTTCATACTTTGAATATTTATTATTATTTGTCTCTCTCCAAATTTGTCTCTATTTTGTTTTTTTCCTAACAGACCAGTTTCATTTCTCTTTTTAAAAATTTAATATTTTTTATAACTTTTTTCTCTCTAAAATTTCATCTTTTATAATTTTTCTCTCTTTGTATTTTTTTCTCTTAAAATTATATTTTATTTTCTGGTTCAATTTTCTTTCACTGTAACTTTTATTTATCTTTGAATTTATTTATTTTCTCTAAAAATTATATTTTGGATCGTGTTATTATCTCTAAATTTATTTCCACTATATTTTTCTCTTTCTTTATAATTTTTTTTTCTCTTTAACATATCTTTTCCTCTCGACTTTATTTTTTTTTCTCTACAWTTTTTCTCTTTTTGTCTTTAACGTTTCTTTCACGGTTTTTTTTCTAAATCTTTTTATTCATCTCTCTAAAATTTATCTTCAAAAAGTTTATTTACATCTCTCTAAACTTGTATTTTCATGGGGAGACAAAAATTTCCCAAAAATAGGAAATGCATGTCCCGACCCGTCCCCATCTCCAATTCCATTTTTTAAATAATTAATATATATTTATTACACTTTTTTTATACTTAAATTCTAAAAATACTTAAAAACAATTATAAAACCGATAATTTTTCTTGAGAACATCTCTCGAACCCAAGAAGTTCGAGATGAAGACGGAGACTAAAAATTTTCATAAGTACGAGAATGAGGGAGAGCATCCTCATTCGCACCCACACCATTGCTATCTCTACTCTACAGAAAACTTTCTCTCTCTAATATGTATTTTCAATTTTCTAACTTTTTAAAAACAAAAAATTAAAAATGGTTACCAGACATGTTTTGGTTTTCTGTTTTTTAAAAACAAAAAACAAAAAATGGTTATCAAACATATATGGTTTTTGTTTTTTAAAAACAGAAAACCAAAAACCAAAAACTAAAACCAAGAAAAACCAAAATTAAAATGGTTATCAAATCCGCCCTTACAAATTCATGGACTTAAATAATAATTTAATCTATATATTTTAAACCAGGAAGCATCAATTTGTTCTTTTTTAATGGAATTTGTAGGTATTACAAAATGATATATTTACTCTAGAGTTTCAAAATAATTTATGGGTGTACAGTTAATTATTGACTCTAATATCATAAATTTTGCATCTACGTTAAATTAATTAGTAAATTAATAACAATAAATAACAATTTAAGTAGAAGATTGATTAAATAAGTATCCATAACCATTTCTGTTTTTGTTTTTCTTCTTTTTAGTTTTTGGTTTTTAGTTTTCTGTTTTTAAAAAACAAAAGCATAATCATTTTTTGTTTTTAAAAAACGGTAAACCAAACATGTTTGGTAACCATTTTTAGTTTTTTGTTTTTTAAAAGTTAGAAAATTGAAAATACATATTAGAGAGAGAAAATTCTATGTAGGGTAAAGATGACAGTGAGGACTTCCTCATTCTCGTACTCAGTGAAAATTTTTAATCCCCGTCTCCACCTCGTTCTTAGATCTGAGAGATGTTCTCTAGAAAAATTATCAGTTTTATAATTGTTGTTAATTATTTTTAGAATTTTAAAAAATAAAAAGTGTAATAAATATATATTAATTATTTAAAAAAAGGAATTGGGGACGAGGTCAGGACATGCATTTCCTATTTTTGGGGCTCGACCTTTGCGGAAATTTTTGTCATCCGTAATATAGAGACATGAAAATACAAGAGAGTTAAATAAACTGTTGGAAGATAAATTTTAGATTGACAAATAAAAAGATTTAGAAAAAAAATGAGTGAAATAAAAGTTAGACAAAAAGAGAAAAATTTTAGACAAAAAAAAAGTAATTCGAGAGGAAAAAATATGTTAAAGAAAAAAAATAAAAACAAAGACAAAAATTATAGTGGAAAAAAATTTAGAGATAAAAACAAGATCCAAAATATAATTTTTAGAGAAAATAAATAAATACAAAGATAAATAAAAGTTACAATGAACGAGAAAAGAAGATGTAATTTTTAGAGGAAAAAATAGATTAACCAAAGTAAGACGAAATTTTAGAGAGAAAAACGTTCGAAAGATATTAAATTCTTAGAGAGAGAAATGAAACAGACCTGTTAGAAAAAATAATAAAAAATAAAAAAAATGAAAAACTTGGAGAGAGAGACAAATAATAATAAATATTCAAAATATGAAAATTTAGAGAGAGAAAAATAAATATGATAGCGAAATTTAGAAAGAAATTTTTTAGAGCAAGACAGAAATATTTTAGAGATAAATATAAGAAATAAAAAAGAGAGTTCGAGTATTAGAAAAAAAAAATCAAATTTTGAAAAACATAACCTATTTTTTAAAACTATTTTTTTTTTAATTTACATCAATTCTTAAAATGGTTTTTGAAAAACAGAAAACAAAAAATTGAATTGATTATCAAACGACCCTATTTTTAAAAAACTAAAAATGAAATGGTTATCAACGRGTCCTAACTTACCAGTCTAACTCAAGTAGAATTTAATAGATAAGATATCTTATTATCATCTTAAAATTATTGATTATATTGATTGGATCTCGATCCGACCATGGGTGGTACCGCTCAGATTTTGGCCAATCTTCCTAACTGCACATTCTCTCTCTTGAGCCTTCCTTTTATAATCTGAGTCTCTCCCAGATTTAATAATTTCACCTTAAAATTCATATTATTAGTATTTTGTTAATATTAATTATATTTTGTTAATTWTTTATGATATAAAATGGAAAATTTTAATTTTCCTTCTATGTTAATATAGAATCTACCCATATATGGAAATATTGATAGAAAGATCCATATAGAGACAAAACTTTAACATACTGTTTGTTTCCTTCCCTATGCTATTACTCTCATTTATTACACAATCATGTGTAAGTAACAATTAAGAATAATATATCAGCTTACCGAAAAAAAATTGATTCCTAATAATATTTAAGAATTATTTATCAAGACAATTTTTTTGTTTGGATAGGGAGAGGAGATACTACGAGAGCACTGCCAATCTAAACCTAACTCAAATCCCCGTTCAAAAGTTTGTGGATACGAATATCCATCTCATACAAAAAAATAAATAAATTAATAAGAAATAAAAAATCCCACTAGTGCACCTAAATTTTCCTCTCTCCCTCCTAATAATTACCTTGAATTTAATTTCTCTTTCTCCCTCGCCCCCCTATGCCCTAGAATCTCTCTAAAAAGAAGTGGGTAGTTATCATTTACTACTATGAAATTTGTAAAGAAACCTCTCCATTTACTACTTTATATTCACACAAAATTAACATCAACTTTGTGCTTGTTCTTGTTCTTCTTTAGCAACAATTTTTGCATCATTAAATCTTGGTTGCCATGACTAATCTCAAAAAGGAAAAGACCGACCATAAGGTGACCTTTGTCGATAACGAAATCCCTATCATTTCACTTGTTGGAATCGACGATGAAGTCAATGGCAGAAGAGGTGATATTAAGAAGAAGATCGCTGAGGCTTGCGAGGTATGGGGGATTTTCCAAGTTGTAGACCATGGGGTTGACGCTAAACTTGTGTCTGATATGATTCATCTTGCCAAAGATTTTTTTGACATGTCATCACAAGAGAAGCTCCGCTTCGACATGTCGAGTGGTAAGAGAGGTGGTTTTCTAGCCACCACCCACCTAAAGGTAATATAATATAACAACTCTTACGTATAAGTATAAGGGGTTGTTTGGTAATATTTATGTTTTTTATATATGTTTTCTGTTTCTTATTTCCTATGCTCTTACAAAACGTATAAGGGGTTGTTCGGTAATACTTATGTTTATCGTATTTTATTTTTTTTTTCTTATTTATAAGTTTTGAGAAAGACTATTTTTTCTTTCTAAGTTCTTGTTTATGAGAGCCATTACCAAAGTTCTATACAAATTTTGGAAACATTAAAGAAATTTTTATATTTGTCACTTTTTAAAACTTAATTATATAATGCATATTAATTATTAAATATTAAATATATAACAATAATTCTAATATATATATAATTTTTTTAAAAGAATTATTTTTCATTTAAATATTTAAAATAACAATAATTCTAATATATATATATATTTTTTTAAAAGAATTATTTTTCATTTAAATCTTTAAAATTTTTTAAATATCACAAATAATAAATGGTTACCAATGCTGGGTAATATTTCTATTTTTTGTATTTTTTTATATGTTTTTCATCTTTGTTGATTTTATTTCTCGTTTTCAAGGAAGAAAAACAATACCATGTTGAGTAATTATTTTTGTAATCTCTTTTCTCCTCTTCATCGAAAAAAGTAGGAATATGCTAGCTAATGCTAATCATTTGTAGATTTTAAATTAAGAAAAAAAAAAACTTCAAAATTTTACAAGTTATTTTGTTTTCTTTATTTTTTCGTTGAGCTCATTTCTGTAAGGGTTCCATTGTTTAATGATGGTAAGTAGGAGATACCTACCTCATGAGCACTTATTTTTTATCCTCATATTGCAGGAAGAAGCAAAACGATATTCGCGAGAAATTGTAACATTCTTTACGTACCCAATTGAAAATCGAGACTACTCGTTGTGGCCAGATAAGCCCGAAGGGTGGGCGGCCACGACCGCAGAGTACGGCGAGAAAATGATGGATTTGGCCTGTAAGTTGCTAGAGGTGCTATCAGAGGCCATGAGAATGGAGAAGGAAGCGATAAAGAAAGCCTGTTTGGAAATGTACAAGAAGATTTTGGTCAACTTTTACCCTAAATGTGGAGACTCCAATGATGTTGTTGTGGGGCTACAGCGCCGCAGTGACCCTGGAACCATAACCATATTGTTACAGGATCATGTGTGTGGGCTGCAGGCTACCAAAGACGGTGGCAAGTCGTGGGTCGACGTCGCACCCTTGAAAGGAGCCTTTGTCGTCAACATTGGAGACCATGGTCATGTAAGCAAGCTTCTCTGTTACGATTTCAAATTTTATTTTGGTTGGTATACTATTAGCTTTTCGCATTAGGTATATGATTTCTGTTAAGATTTTGTAGAAAAAATGGGTTATAAAGGTCACTTTTTTCAAGGTACGTGAAGTATAATGATTGATTTGAAAGTATAGTAAAATGGATAGAAACTAAAGATATAGGAACCGAAATAAACATTTTGAAAATATGGTCTTAGATAGAAAAAGCTGAAGGTTTAAGGAAGATTTAGACCTAATAATAACCCTATTCAGAAAAGAAAAAAGAGTTGAGTTCTTTAATTTTGAACAAATAATTCGAATAAACCCACCCAACCTAAATATTCCATGCTTGGATCGGGTTCAATCTACCATGTAACTAGAGTCATTTAAGTTAATTTATCATTCAAATAATTGAGTCCAAAAAGCCCTTTTTATTATTTAAGTTTGACATTGCAATTTTTTTTTGCTTTGAAAGTTTTATGCTAATTTATTTCCAACCTCAGAGACTAAAAATGTATTTTACCCTAAATTATAAGTTAAATTATAGATTTGGTCCTCAATTTTTAATATAGTGTTCACTTAGTCCTTTTATATACTTTGAAAAGTTTTAACCATCATGGGTGGCTTATTAGTCGAAAGGGGCTAGGGTAATTAAGAGGGAATGAGTTCAAATCCCATAATGGCCACCTACCTTAGGAATTASTAATTCCTATGTATTTCTCAGCACCAAATGTTGTAGGGCAGTGCCCCGTGAGATAGTCTCTACATGGTACACACTAACTAACTGTATTATTTAGGGCATGTTTGGTAATGTTCATGTTTCTTGTTTCTTTTTCCTCGTTTTTAATAAAGAAAGATAGAATTGCATGGTCTCAATACTCACGAATTAAAGAATGATCAAACAATATTTATATTGATATTTTGTAATAAAATTGGAAACAGTAACAAAAAACTTCTTTTCTTATTTCCAAAATTTCTATACAAATTTTGAGAATGTTTTAAAAAATATGAGAAACAAGAATATAATTAGTTGTAAAATGCTTAGGATTCTTAATAAAATTGGAAATAAGAAATAAGAAACGAGAACATTGCCAAACAAGTCCTTAATGATTAGGTAGCAAGTTTATTTTTGGGCAAGTTTAGTCGGTTAGTGGCGTAAGAATTAAACTAACAAAGTTCATGAACAAGGACTTGTACAAGACCCAAATTTGAAAAATTCATGAATTTATTGGAATCTTTTTAAAGTACAGGGACTAAATAAATAGAATACGATCTTTACAATGGTAAAATATAAGAACTAAATAAACAGTATGACTTATAATTTAACTTGAATATTAAAGCAAACTATTGAGTTGATGGTAATTAGAATGATTCGTGAAAATAGTATCTTAGCAATGGGAGGTTCAAGAATGGTGATCATCAAGTAGTGGCAAGCTCAAACACCAGCAGAGTATCCATAGCCTCATTTCATAACCCAAAACCAGAAGCCATTGTGTATCCATTGAAGGTCAGTGAAGACGAGAAGCCAATGCTTGAGGAGCCCATCACCTATGGTGAGATGTATACAAGAAAGATGAACAAAGAAATACCTCTAATATTGGCCATATTCAATAAAAGTGACCAAGAAACAAAAAAATAACTCTACTTAATATTTTATCATGCCTAGGTGATTAAATAATGCTCGTTCGAATAATTAGTTTGTTAACATGTGCCATGTACGTATTTTAAATTGTATTCTATTTCATAAGAAAGTCAATTTGATTGTAGTCTAAATTGCTTACTTGTGTACGGGTCAAGTTTTAATATAATTATAAATGAAATAAGAGTGTTGTACTCTCGATTGAGTTTCCTAGTTGTTGGGATTTATGCCTAAAGTCTTGTAATTAGTAAATATTTTATTATTTATTAGAAAAATAATTATTTGATCATTTTGATTATAAGCAATACTTATTATCCAACTTTGTGAAAATCCAAGGTTATAAATGTAATATTCAACAACTTTTGTAGTCGACACAATACGCCAACTATTTTTGGGATGTGACAAAAAAGGGAGCTGAGAACATACTGATATGATCATAATTTGCCAAGAACTCCAAGAACAAACCTACATCAACAAGGAGAGGAAACTATAGGAGATGACCCCTAAAAGGAAGAAGATTCATTGGATCCACAACGAAATTTTGAATATTTTAAAGGACCAAAAGCATCCATCAAGGGCCAATAGGACGATGAAGATCGAAGGAAGGTCAAGCAAAAAAGCCTACTAGCCTCAAGGACTTGCCCACCACAAGCCCTTGCCCATCAAAGTGCGCCCCACCACCAGTGGCACACCCAGCGCATGCGCACTAGTGCCCAGCTTCATGTGCGCATCCTATAGTGCCCTCGCCGCACACACCTCCTGTGTCGCACGCCCACCAACCATGTCGC
>NW_019104660.1:22140-44675 GCF_001995035.1 Momordica charantia
CATGCCGCTTGCGCTTGCGCACCCATTATCGTCTGCGATCCAACCCATGCCACTTGCGCGTGCCCAGATATATACTCGCTCAATACAATGCACATGCCACCCTCAGCGCCACCGATCAACCTCGTCAGCCCCTCATGCATGCGTGCCATGCCCCCCTTGGCGCCAACCTTGCTGCTCACTCCATCTCCACTAAGGAACGAATTTCCTTTTAAATTTCCTTAGTTTTAATTTCGTTTTACATTTAAAATTTAAGGAATATTTGAATTTGGTTGGTAAGAAAGTTTTCCTTTTTTAAGGAAATATTTTGCATTTATTTTATTTACCTTAGAATTTAAGATTTGTTGATGCAGAAATTTGGCTCCATGAGATTCCTCCAAATTTTCATCAATCTTCTAAATATGAAAGGGATGGACCTGACATGCAAAACATAACAACCTTAAGACCGATGTGGCTCCTACCACATGGGCTCCGACGCTCAAGTTAGTATCAAAGTAGTCGAGTGAATAGAGTAGGGTATTTTTCACGTACCTCTAGAGTTTGGTTTGCCTTTATATTTATAGAAGTCGAACCCTTATCCCTTTAGGAATTAGCAAAGCTGAATCCTAGTGTGCCAGGAGGTCTAGACTCCTGGGCTTATGCGTCTCGTAATGGGCCTAGTGTCAAATCTAGGGTAGAGACGAGGTAACCTCGAGTTGAGTTGTACGGGGGTCGGGAGAGAACCATCGGGGCTTTCAGCCTTAGAGGTCGAGAACTCTTCTGCGCCAAGATGGTCCTGGCACCAAGCCTGGTCGGCTATGGCCGGCCAAGGTGGCCGAGTCTCGACCTTCTTACCTGTGAGCCCACTCATTCCTCGACCCAACTCTTCTTTTCTGTTTGTTCTCCTGATCTTGCTTTATCTTCTTATAACAATAGCCACCACTCTCAAAATAGAAGACAAGAAGCATGCTAAGACTTCTATATTGAGGGTACTTGTCTCTGGGTTGCTCCATTGATGATTTTTTTCGTGGAATAGCCGTCATATCCTTTTGTCGTTGTCGATTATCGTTTTATGGGCTGGTTTTCTTAGTCCCCATACTTCCGTCATAATCGACTGTAGTCAAGTCTCTTGGGCTTTGCTATACGGTTAGTTTTAACCGTTAGATTTTGGTATTGGGCTCTAATATTTAGTTGGGTCAGCGGTACCACCCTTGGGTTTCTAACCTTCTTGGTCTCTGTCGGTTTTTACCCTGAGTTTAATCAACACCCTTGAGTTTCTAACCATTTTTGGCATTTGCCAAATGGTTTTATACCCTAGGTTTCGTTGATTGGTTTCGCTTGCTTGCTTTATGTTTTGACTTAACTGGGCCTATTTCAGTAGTTTCATTGATTGGTTTTTAGCTTGTCGGCTTATTTCTAGGTCTGTCCTAATTTGAGTTTCTTGACCAGCTTTTAACTAACATACTCATGCCCCCACTTGAAAAGTTTGGTTTAAAATAAACATAAATGCTCAAGTACTGAGGGACTAATTATATTTCGAATGTCGAAGGCCTTTATTCAAAGAATCGCTCAAGTAATAAAGGACTGAATACAGTAAATAAGGACCATGAAAAACCTAATCTACTTAAATAGGAAAGGATTAAGGAAAAAAGAGAGAATCACATGATGCACATGTCAATAAAGAAGAATTTACTACTTAGCTAGTCGTAATATATATATTAAGATGTTGAACGTGCCACGAGTGGGGTAGGGCTTTGCCATGTTGATCTTCTAAGGCATAGGTGCCTAGTCGAACTACCTTAGTAACTTTATACGGGCCTTCCCATGTTGGTCCCAATACTCCACTGGTCGGGTCTTTGCTGTTTGACATGACTTTTCTCAATACCAGGTCAACTTCTTTGAAGTTGCGCTCCTTAACCTTCAAATTGTAATATCGTGCGATCTGATTTTACTCCACTGTCCGTAACCATGTCGTTTCCCGATGTTCTTCCAATAGATCAAGGTTGAGTTGTATGGATTCATCGTTTTCGGGTAGATTGAATTGCACTACTCTCGGAGAAGGAATACCGATTTCTACTGGTACAACTGCTTCAGAACCAAATGATAATGAAAATGGTGTCTCACCAGTTGATGTACATGGTGTTGTTCTATAAGCCCAAAGTACACTGGGAAGTTCTTCGTCTCATAGCCCCTTACGTCCTTCTAATCTGGTTTCCAGAGTCTTTTGATGATTTTGTTGACTGCTTCAACCTGTCCATTAGCCCATGGGTGTGCTGGTGAAGAATAAATGTGCTTGATACCCAGTTCCATACAAAAACTTCAAAATGCAGCATTATCAAATTACTTCCCATTATCACTAATAACAGTGTATGACACCTCAAAGTGACATATTATACTCCTCTAGATAAAGTAGGTAACCTTTTTCTCAGTGATCGTGGCTAAGACCTAAGCTTCGACCCATTTAGTGAAGTAATCTACCGCTACCACTGTGAATTTGATTTAGGCCTTTCCTTGTGGAAGGGGATCGATGAGGTCTATTATCCATTCGGCAAAAGGCCAAAGACTCGTTATGCTTATTAATAGTTCAGACGGTTGTCTAGGTATTGTTGCGAACCGCTGACATCTGTCGCATCTCTTGGTGAATTGTGTTGCATCTTTCAACATGGTTGGCCAATAATACCCTTGACGAACAATTTTATGGCTCATAGATCGTGCTTCTGAGTGGTTACTGCATATGCCTTCGTGTATTTCTCTCATGGCATAATTAGCCTCCTTTGGAACTAGGCACTTCAGGAGCGGTAGAGAGTAGCTTCTTTTGTATAGGTTCCCATCTCTAAGCACATACCTGGCTGCTCGATGTTGGAGTTGCTAAGCTTCTACCTTCTCGGTAGGTAAAGGTCCGTCTCTTAAATACTTGACCAGTGGATCCATCCAGTTCCCTTCGGGTTACTCCTATTCGCCGATATCCATCACATCCTGAACTTTTATGCTCGGCTCAAGCAGAATCTCGACTGGCATGGTTTGTGAAGAAACTTTTGAGAATTGGATCTAAGAACCTTGCTAACAAACAAGTGCCCATAGAACACAATCCCAAAAACCCCGAAACCGATTAAGGAATCAACCCAAGGAAAGTAAAAACCGGATTACCTTGATGATCAAATATCTCAAGGCAAGATAACTTGTTCCTTGTTTGAGATCGGAATCACTCCACAAGCAACAAGTCTCACTTGAATGATCCTAAACATGCAAGCTATCACTAGATTGCAAAATACATTAGCTCTTGGCTAAAAGAAAGACTCAAAGACTCATTTCATTACATCTTAAAATCTATATTCTATCTTTTCAAAACTGACATACATGACTATATATAGCCTTCAAAAGAGTCCTTAAAAGTAACATATAGACATGTAAAGGGTTGGAACACTTAAGTCCATCAATGCCATAAGCAACCATTAACTAATTGTAACCTAAAATGTAAATGAAAAGTCTAGACCATAAATCTTAAAACTTAAAATACCTAAAAATACACCATAAATCTGAAAATTAAAGATTAAATCAGCAAACCAAGAGTTTTGTAACCATGAAGGATTAAATAAAGTCTCATTTAATGTAGCATGAACTTAAAATCGATAATTAATGCTTTTGTCTTGAATGAAGCTTGCGTTCACTTGTATTTCATTTGAATATGTAGGAGATTCATATCATTCTCCCCCTCTTGGAAATGATTCGTCCTCGAATCTAAAGGATCTCCTTGTAAAGCAAATTTGAAGTCATGTGCATCCCATGATCGTACTCTTTTTGGATCCCCCTTTACTTTGGAGTTTTGTTCATGGATGTATTTGGAAGTGAAGTTGAAATGCTGCTTCTTATATAGCCCCCTTGTCTCATACTTCACATGTGAACGATATTGGCTCATTTGAGAAGCAATCATTGGATCTTGCATTTCAAAAAGCATTTTAACATCCTGTAAAAACTCAAAAGAAAAACTTGGCACAATTGGCTTAAGTGCACCCGTTAGAAAGCAAGTCCTTTCGTTTACAAGTTCTTGTATGTGTCGTTTTGAAAACAAAACGATTTGATCCTCACTAATTCTTTTAACCAAAGTCTTCTTAATATCAATCTCCATATGATCATCTATTATGTTTGTCTCACACATCTCACTTTTGTCACTTTCGGTCTCTAATTGACATGGATCAATAGAGATTTCCATAATATCTTTGTTGGTTTCCACAACATATGTACTGACCTCACAATTGGAAACTTCTGCGTGGAGCGTATGATGATCTTCCACATGTTGAATTGGTTGGTTCTCCTTTGGAGGCATAAGACAATCTTTCTCTTTTTGAACGGATTATGTGGCATGCCTCTTCATGTCTTCATATCTCACTTTAAACTCTTGGCACAATTCATTTAGGTAAGTTATGGATTTGTGAATCTCGACCAATTCCTTCGCATATGAAACTTCACTATAGTGGTTCTCTCGTTGTCCATGAGGAGACATGAATTTGTATGGACTTTTTCTTTGGTGATACATTGCTCTCAAAATTTAAAAAGGAGAAGCCAAGACAATTTTCAATACAATGGATAGTAGCACACTTAGAACAAAAACAAGTTAATCTGACTTATGGAAAAACTAAACGAGGATATGGAAAAATGAACAAACAAAAGATGGACAAATCAAAATTGAATGAACTTGGTAGAATAAATGAGGAAATGACTATATTAGGAAACTGAAGAGAGAAAAAAAAATTGAGAAGTGCAATTATGCACTTTGACCAATCAACCAAGAGTTAATAAACCAAAATTTATCGGCAATGGGGAGTTACAAAGGTATATGAAATGCTAGACAAGGAATTTAAGAAGCACTAACAAGAGCATTAATGACCAATGACTTAGAAACTTAAATTTGCATAAAATGGAAAGACCAAAAGAAACATGCACATCCTCTCGGTTTCCTATAGCAAATTTTGAAAAGGAATATTTTTAACCACGAAGCAATCCGAAACAGAAGATGTCCAAGAAGACAGAGTTTTAGACAAGAACAAGATCTACAAAAACGTAGAAGACAATAAGATTAAAAGACGTAAAGAAATATGATTTTTTTGTGCTTTTTGACAAAATATGAATAACTGATGGAATGGAAAGGAAACATATATCCAATCTTGAGCCTAAAGCTCTGATACCAAAATGCTAAGAAACCTTTGAGAATTGGATCTAAGAACCTTGCTAACAAATAAGACCCATAGAACACAATCCCAAAAACCCCAAAACCGATTGAGGAATCAACCCAAGGAAAGTAAAAACCGGATTACCTTGATGATCAAATATCTCAAGGCAAGAAAACTTGTTCTTTGTTTGAGATCCGAATTACTCCACAAGCAAGATAGATCAAGTCTCACTTGAATGATCTTAAACATGCAAGCTATTACTAGATTGCAAAATACATTAGCTCTTGGCTAAAAGAAAGGCTCAAATGCTCATTTCATTACATCTTCAAATCTATATTCTATCTTCTCAAAGCTGACATACATGGCTATATATAGCCTTCAAAATAGTCCTTAAAAGTAACATATGGTCATGTGAAGGGTTGAAACACTTCCTTCAATGCCATAAACAATCATTAACTAATTGAAACCTAAAAAGTAAATGAAAAGTCTTAAAACTTAAAATACCTAAAAATACACCATAAATCCGAAAATTAAAGATTAAATTAGCAAACCAAGAGTTTTGTAACCATAAAGGATTAAATAAAGCCTCATTTAATGTAGCATGAACTTGAAATCCATAATTGATGCTTTTGTCTTAAATGAAGCTTGAGTTGACTTGTATTTCATTAGAACATGTAGGAGATTCATATCACGGTTCTTCCCAAGTCAGTCCCATAGGGTGTAGCAAGTCGAGCTAATGCATCCACATTAAAATTTTGGGAGCGAGGAATTTGTTTGATCTCATATTTTGAGAACATACTGAGCTGACCTCTCACTTGAGCTAGGTATTCCATCATTCGTGGTTCTTTAGCCTAAAATTCTTCCTTTACCTAATTCACGATCAACTGCAAGTCACTGAGAATCTATATATTCGTGATCCCAATATACCTGGCCACTTTCAATCCTACTAGTAGAGCTTCGTATTCAGCATCGTTGTTGGATGCATGAAAACTAAATCGTAGCGC
Organism: Momordica charantia; assembly: GCF_001995035.1. Next base: position 28,289 of record NW_019104660.1, read on the forward strand.
GTATTCGAATCTTTCACTATCTGGGGAGACTAGTAGAAGTCCTGCTCCGCAACCCCTAACATTTGAGGATCCATCTACGTAAAGAGTCAAAGGCTACTCTTCCTCATTGTATGACACTAGTGGAGAATTGATGTTGCAGATTTAGTGCTTTATCGGTGTTAGTTCTGCTATGAAATCCGCCACAAATTGTCGCTTCATTACTGTCCTTGGTTTGTAGTGGATGTCATATACAATGACCTCCACTGCCCACTATACCATACGTCCTGAAGTCTCAAATCTTTGTAGGACATGTCGCAGAGGGAAATTGGTAAAAGCGGTTATCTTATGTGCTTGGAAGTACGGGCGTAACCTTCGAGTCGAGGTCACCAAGGCCAGTGCTAACTTCTATATCTGTGAGAACCTAGTCTCTACGTCCACCATCACCTTTCTTATGTGTAAACGGGAGATTGTCATCCATTCTCTTCTTTCACTAACACTGAACTCATCGCAGTAACTAATATAGCAAGGTAGCGATAAAGTTCGTCGCCAGGGACAAGTTTAGAAAGAAGTGAGGCCGCACCTAGGTATTTTTTAGCTCTTTGAAGTCGAGTTTGCACTCCTCCATCCACTTAAATTGTCCCTTTTTCCTTAAAATTTTAAGGAAGGGGAGATATTTTTCAGTTGAGCGACTTAGGAATCTGTTGAGTGCCGCTATTCTTCTATTGAGACCCTGTAGTTGCTTTAAATTTCTAGGCGAATCCATCTCCGACACGACTTGGATTTTATCAGGGTTTGCTTCAATTCCTCGCTGATGCACCAAGAATCCAAGAAATTTCCATGAAGTTACCCGAAATGTGCAGTTGCTCAGATTTAATTTCATCTTGTATTTTCTTAAAACCTCAAATGCTTCTACTAGGTCAGCTTCATGTTGATTACACTGTCGACTCTTTACCAACATGTCGTCAACGTAGACCTCCATATTTCGACCAGTCAATGTTGCGAACATCCTGTTTACCATCTTTTGGTATGTAGCTGACAAAACCCGCCCTAAACACCTACTAACTATAGGACAAGTCGTGCCGACCATAGACCCACAACCATCTACCAAGTCTATAGTCAATTTCTTTCTAAATTTCTAAAACTAATTTAGATTATTCTTCAACATATAAAACATAAAGTGTAACATAATTCATTTCAAAAAAAATAACTCTTCGGCCACGACTTCTAAACATGTTGTATGACCACAAAAGGTACAACTATTCCAGTATAAGTCATTCTAGATGTACATACAAAATGATATGCAAATCCTGAGACGGTGAGTGGCAGAAACTGGTCGGCTATCTCTATGAAACTCAGGTGCAGCCTGGAGGAGAAAAACAATGAAAAACGGTGAGCTAGGAAGCTCAGTGAGTGGCATTTTAATAAGGAAATAATTTCGTAAAACTTCTTCCATAAAAATAACTGAGTTTTAAACTCTTATAACAAACTTCTCTAAATTGAAATAATAAGCTTTCACAACAAAACTTCATATACTTTCTAAAAGAAACACATTCTAAATACATATCAAATATCTTCTTTCAAACCTAAAACAGATTAAGGAAACTCAACACCATATATGTATCCACATTCTATTATGGTCTACTAGCGCAGAGTAATCTCAATGCGCACAGCAGAATAATTCTATTTCTGGTTCACTGGCATAGAGTAATCTCAATATACACAGTAGAATATTTCTCTCAACACGTGGAGTAAAATGGTCCCAAAGACCTTCTATTTCTGGGTATACTATTGAAACACATTCACATAGCATATGGGTAATCACCTAGATACAGCAATATGGTGGTTTGAAAACGATTCTCAAAAAATCATAAAACATTTCTATGTTCTAAAAAACATTCATAAATTCTCAGCAAACTCAATTTCTCAGCAGAAACAATCAAACATACGTAATATATATTTTCTTGAAGCTCTATAATAGATATCTTAAAATATTTAGTAAAATAACCACTCACAAATCCTATGAACGAGGTGAATTTGGTTGGTACGCTGCTCCAATTCCTATATGACCTGAAATATCGATTCAAAACCAATTTAACTCTCTTAATTCCAATTTCAACATAACTTAATTCAAATTTTAATCATAATAACTTCAAAATAATCCTATTACCCAATTTTCTCACTCTTTCTCTTCATTAAAAACTCACTACTTTTCCTTCTTACAAGTGGGTCCCACCAAACCCATTTAATTTCTCGTTCTCACACTCCATCTCACGCAAATATACCCCTTCCTTTTATTTTTATCTTAATTTATCAATTACTTCATGCAGGGGCGAAGTAATTGATAAATTAAGATAAAAATAAAAGGAAGGGGTATATTTGCGTGAGATGGAGTGTGAGAAAGAGAAATTAAATGGGTTTGGTTGGACCCACTTGTAAGAAGGAAAAGTAGTGAGTTTTTAATGGAGAGAGAGAGTGAGAAAATTGGGTAATAGGATTATTTTGAAGTTATTATGATTAAAGTTTGAATTAAGTTATATTGAAATTAGAATTAAGTGAGTTAAATTGGTTTTGGTTTCGTTTTAGTTTTAGGTTAGTTGGTAGGATGTTGTGCTGTTAGGAAGGTATATACATTGTGTTTTTGCATATGTTAAAAGTTCAAGCTTGCATGCTTCCTTGTTCTAGCTACTAGCTTGTCCTTGGCTTCTTCAATGCATCTTTTCTAAACTCTCAACATGTTCATCTTTTTAATGAAATTCTTTCATTTGTTCTTTGTTTTTGTATCATGTCGATGAGGATTCTTAAGGACATGAATAGGTTAGATTTCCTAGTTTTATGATCAAGCCATAAGTCATTTTCCATTCTTTTTGTTTTTGTTATAAAAATGTGTTCTGCTTCTTTTTGTTTTGAAACCTTAACTTTTTCATTGCTTTGGAAGTCCTCTTTTTGATTTAAGAAATGAAATGTATTTTATGTTTTGAAAAAAAGAATCAAGAAAGAAAATGCAAGCAATAAAAGAGTCTTATGCAAAAAGAGTCATATGCAAGAAATAATTTTTCGAAAGAAAGAGTATGAAAAAGAGTCGTAAAAGAAGAAAAGCAAGTCGGAAAAGGGTCTTGAGAGAAAACAAGAGTGGAGGAAAGAAAAGAAAAAGTGAGAGTAAGAAAAGAGTGGTAAGAAACATGGGAGGAAAGAAAACGTACTTATTTTCACGAGTCCCACTATAGACATTCATTTTCTTTAAATGGGTGGCGTTAGCATCTTGGAGGGTAGTAGCCTACATATTAAGGTGACTTAGTGAAAACCATTGTCGACATCATTTTATGCCGGGTTGCTACCTAACAAGTTTCTATGAGTGGTTGTGGTTTAAAAACGATGTTAATGTGTTGAAAATCTCACAGGCTAGTAGCCGGTCCACTTGATGTTAAAATTTTTGAATCAGAATGGAAGTATGCATATGCCTTGGTTTTGTAAAAGAGTTTTGTGTTTTAGAAAAGAAGAAGATTTAGAATCGTTTTTATTTTCAAAGGATGGTTTATGGTTTTTTGGCTTGAGATTAAAGTTAGGACGTTTAGCTTGTGGAGCCTTTCGTGAGACTTATATGATTCATTTACTTAGAACATTTGGATTGTTGATCATTCATATTTCTAGCATGTTGATTGTTTTAGATTTGTTGTTGTTGTTTTTGCTTGAGGACAAGCAAATGGCTAAGTTTGAGAGTGTGTTAGGGTTGACTTTTTACTATAGAAACATGTGTCGGTAGCCCTGTTTGACCACGTTTTTTGCCCTTTTCCCATTATTATTTGCCAAAAAGAACCAAATATTCTTAAAGTAGAACATGCATAGATTATTTCTGCATAAAAGTCAAACTATGGTACTTTAGGAAAAATATGAGATAAATGCGGTCAAAGTTAGAAGAAAATAACATAATTCTGTTTTTGCAGAATTGCGCCCGGTGCATTTTTGGAGGACAAATTGTCAAAACGCATGTTTTGATTAATGAAGGGCAAGGAGGACATTTCCCACATGTTCAAAACCGTGAGTCCAAGTCCAAGTGAGGTGGTTAGGTGAGTCTCAATGCTTTTCTACCTAAAATAGAGGGGAGTTTCAACCAACCTATGGTGCTATAAAAGGAAGTCATCCATCCATCAGCAAACCATCCATTCCAAGCTTCATTTCATCTTCTTTTAGATGCTCTCTAGTTGTAGAAACACGTCTTTATGATTTATGTTTATGTTCTAGTTGTTCATTTCTTTCTTTTTCACGCTTTTACCTTTTGTATTGCTTTTAATTCAAGTTCTTACTTTTGTTCTTTGTTCATTCTGTTATTTTAAAGTTCTTTAGCGAGTTTCAACTCCCCTCGCGCTCGAGAGAGAAGAGGGTCAAGCTAGAACTCCTTGTACGGCTTATTTATTCATTTAAATTCAATGAAAAATACTTTCTTTATGTTTTCGTGCATTTACTTTCCTTTAATTATGTCCTAAAGTAGTTATCAACCTCCTTGTGGAATGTCTTAGTCAAATGATTTGATTTTCAACACGTTCGGGATTTTGACCAAATTGTGTCTGACACTTTTTTGAGTTGGTTTCTAAAAACTTCTCTTTACGTCTTTTTTCCATTTGGCCAATGGGAACTTGATTTATACACTAAAGTCGAACCTTAGGAAAGGTGAGTTAGGTAAGATAATAGGAAACCAATATGGGATGAGACTTAGGAATAAGCGCATAAAAAATGGTCCTAGGCATAGGCCCTCTGACCCATAATGCAAATAAGTTGGTAGATATTCTCTAGGATTGTAATCACACATAGGAATATGATTGTAGGTTACACTAGCCTCTACAGCAACCAAAAGCGGTAGTGAAAGAGTAGAACTCAAATCCCAAGAAAAGCCAGAAATTGCGCCTGGTGCTTTTTCCCAACATAGTCTGTTTTCCATGTTTTGCATCAAAACTAAGGTAGGAGACAAGGAGGAGTTTCATTAAATTGCTTATTAGTTAAAACCCTAAACAACAACATTTCATCACATTTTTCTTCCTAAATCACAATTGCATATTTGAACCGTTCACTTCTTAAAAACTGTTTTGAAAAGCAACAAGTCCATGAGGATTCGACCTTGGATTACTTCCGAGTATTACTTGTGATCGTGTGCGCTTGCACGAGTCTCTAATCTTTTTAAAGGTAGAGAAAGTCCCAACAAGTTTGTGTGCGCTTACATCTAGGATTGTGTTTGAAAACATTTGAGTAAAGATGAGTAGAAGGAGAGGAAGTGGTTGAAGGAGAACAAGGAATCATGGACATAAGAAAAAAAAGAGGGTGCATGAAGACATGGAAGAATTAGAGCTTCTACTCAACTCTAAGACTAGGTTCGAAAACAAAGTTTTGAAAGTTGACTTCAATCGCAGCTCTAGGGCAGGGCTCGAACATCGCTAGACCTAGTCTTGGCGTAGGCTTGACCTTAGTTCCAAGACTCGATTCGATTTGACCAACATTTGAGAAAGCATAGGAAGAAGGGGAGGAAGAGGTTGAGGGGTAACAAGAAATCCGTGGGAGAGGAGAAAAGGTTTTTAGAGAGAAAGATGGAGCATTTAGACATGGAGAAATATAATTCTGACCTTAGCTCTAGGACTGAGTTCGAAAACAAAGCTCTAAAAAATAAACTTTAACTTCGACCACGATCTTTCATCGAGCTCGATTTAATAGACCAGAGCTTGGCGTAGGCTTTCATCTCAGTATTGGATTATGTTGAATTTAACCCAAAATGCAATTGGTCTTGCTTGACAAGGTTTCAACCTCGTTCTTGGATGAATCTGGATTTGGTACAGACTTCAACCTCAATCTTGGATTGAGTTTGTTTAACCAAAATGCAATTGATCTTGTTTGGTATAGTTTCAACATAGATCAAGGACCAAATTTAATTTAATCAACCTGGGCTTGACACAATCTTCAACCTCAATCTTGGATTGGTTGGATTTAACCAAAATGCAATTTCTTTAAGAAGTTGAGGTGATTTGAATTGTCATGAAGGCTCATGTCCAAGTGTAAGGTTTAGAAATCTTCCTGATAGAAAATTTCAAAATGCATAAAATTATGCAGTTGACAAAAGTAGCAATTACTAACACTCTAGTGTTCATGCAAGTTGCAATATATCATGCTATGAATAACGTGTGTAAACTAGATGTATTCAGTTGTAAATGTGCATTGCCTCAATATCACGAATGATAAGTGATAAAAAAAAGATGCTCTTTTATCTCTTTCTTTTTTTAATTTAAAAGTGATAAGACCTTAACAATATATGACAACATATATGCTCTTTGACTCAAATAATGAATTTGACTCTAAAGGCATGATACAACTAGATGTATGTATGATATTCATATTTTCACAATTTAAATATGATATGAAAATGATTTTTTCTTTTTTTTGTGGTTTTTTTTTTATGATTTTTGATGAAAATAGTGATGCAAGTGATGTGGATATGCATAAGTGAAAAACGAACTACAAATGAAGTACCATTCAGCTTGAAATATTAAGTCCCTTTTTTGTGGTAGTGAAGAAAATTTTGCCATTAATTATGAATTAGATGACTTGATATAATGTGGCATTTAAAAACTTCTTGGAATAAATGCTAGATCATGATATACATCATCTCATTTATGATGCATATGGAAGTTAAATGACTACTCATGAGTATGAGAGCTTCTTTTAATAAAACCTATGTTGACTAACATTTTGTTGATAGGTAGATATCATGCTGGCACTTTATTTTTCTAAAAAAAAATTGTGATGTATGTAGAACATAGGATTTCATTTTTACTTGAATTTGCCAAAGTATCATGCATGAGAAAAAAATTGAGTAAAATTTATTCATGATTAATGAAAAGGAATGTGATTTAGTATAATTCACGCAACATAAATTTGTTATAACTGAACGAGTGAATTTAAGTCAACTAGTACTTATCTAAAAAAAAAAAAAAAACAAAACAAAAATCCAACTAGTACTGCTTTCAGTGATAGTGCATATGTATATTAAGATTAGGCTAGTCTATAAATACACATATGATAAATAAATTTATGCATAAGACTCACGATGCATGTTAGTTATGACCAAATAAATTTGAGCCAACTACTTCTACTACCGTCAGCGATAGTGAATATGTATATGTAACGCCTTGCGCTTCTCGAATTTGATTAATCTCAGTTCTCAAAATTTTTTTCTTTTCCTTTGTTGTGGTATTTTTGTTGTGATTTAATTTACTTGTTTAAGTGTGTTTTCTTTTGGGCTTTTTGTTTTGGGCTTTAGATAAATATTATTTTTTATATTTTATTTTGGAGATCTTTTATGTTAGTTTTGTTTTCCGCAAATATATTAGTAAATTCTCTAGATTTTTTTTCGATGAGAGATTTTTAGGATTTTAAACCCTTAGGTTTTACTTTTAGAGAAAGGAAATTGTGCATTTGGTAATAAAACAAAAAGAGGAAAACCCTAAGTTTTCCTTCTTGAAATATTATTTTTGTCAACCTTCCTTTTCGACGATGCTCCACGACGATCGGTGGCACTCCACGAGCAGACACATGGATGCCGCTGTGAGTCCGACAATGCCCTGTTGTAATGAAAGCATACTAAACTAGTTTATTATGAAAAGGCTCGTTGTTAGCACATTTAGAGAGCATGTACAAGAATTCTAGATGAGGGCTGGAACCGGAATGTGAGCGCTTGGTTGATAATGAAAAAGAGAATGGGTGAGTGTCAGGGCATCGTCTGCAAATGGTCAGGGGTTGATACGTCACGAATTTGGTATCGAGACTTCGGGTACAAATTGTCAAGGGTCAATACGCCAACGTTTGACAAAGTCGAGGGTCAATGCGATGAGTCCAGATGAAAGGCAACTATTAGGGTCTTGGGTGCGAAAGGTCGAGGGCAAATAGGTTGCAAAGTCATCGAGGCCTTGGGTACAAATGGTCAAGGGTCGATGTAGCAGTTTGGGGCCTTAGGTACAAATGGTCAAGGGTCGAACGCCAAGTTTCTATAGAGGTATGTTAGGGACTTGGGTACAACTAGTGAGGAGTCGATACGATTCAAAAGAATTAGTCTTTGAGAACTAAAAGAGTTGGAATATGACTGATAGGAACTTAAGATAAGTTTTGAAAGGCTTGGGTGAGCTACAGGCTTAGTGAGCCATGTAGTTTAGAACACTTGAGTTGTGAACATCGAATGTATCTTGTTGTGCTTGTTCAATAGTTATTTCATGTTAAGCATGATTATTGATTTAGCTTGTTTTGTTAGATATTGTGTTGTTGAACATGTTGATTATGTGTAGTTAGTAAGAGCTACTTACGAAATGTTTAATACCCACCCCTTCTACAAATATTGTTTTCCGGTGTAGATCAGGTTTAAATAGTGTTCAAAATGTCGATGTCGATGAAAATGTCGAGGTCTCGATTTTACGGACATGTCGATGTAGATGGATATTTCGGAAAAAATAATGGAAATTGTGGAAATTGATGGAAATTTTTTGAATTAGCAAATAAAACTTGAATTGTAGCTTAATTAGCCTATAACTGATCACCTTTAACCATTAAATGTAAGAATATTACTATTTTACTTATGAAAATGTTGATGTTGATGGAAATATCGAAAAAAGATTTTTTCCTTTAATGAAGATTTATGGAAATTATTTGAATATGTAAAGTAAACTTTAATTGTAAACTTTTGACCACTTCTTTAGTGTTTTTCATAATAGGACTCATTTGGAAATGAGATAATTATCGACTTGGTTTCCAAACATATTTCTAAATTCTAATTAACTCGTACATGTTTACTTTTTACCTACTTCTCTTTTCAAATTTGAATTTACACATTTTTCAAACACATTTTCAAATTAGTATCAATCCAACTTTCCAATCAAATTTACACAATTTCCAAACACCTCAACCTCGTGATTGTGTCATTCTTCCAAATAATCTACCAATGGAATCCATATGTGCTTCATATTCTACTCATTTGAGCAACTACCTTCAAAGCTTTCAGTAGAATGACTTGGGAGAACTATTATAATTTATATCAAAGTTATCAAGATAATGCACTAGATTCTCTGTTAAGTTACCTATTCTACTTCATGTTTCACCACTATTTGTATATAATAATATTTTATTTTTTAAAAATTCTATGATTATTTCAATCTTTGTATATGTCAATATTTCATATATATTGCTCAATTGTGTAACTAAGGACTATATTGAATTAGAAATTATCAATAAAGCAAATTCCAAATCTTATTAGTTATACTTTATACAGTATTAAAATGCGAATGTTTAATTGAATAGACTAAGATTACAATCATCGAGGTGAGAAATTATAGACTGTAGTGACATAGTAGAAAGAGGGGGAAAATAAAATAACCTTAAAAGAAGAAAAGAAAAAAAAGACATGTCGACATTTGAGTCAACATATCGACATTTTGTCGACATGTCAACATGTCGACGACATGGGGGGAAAATCGACTTTTCCCCCACATGTCCATGTCGAGCATGTCAACATGTCAATATGTCCAGCGACATGTCGACATGTTTCTCGACATTTTAAACCCTGGGTTTAAACACATGATGAGGACATGGATGATGTTAGACTGATGAGGACCATTGGCTGCTTTTTTTTTTTTTTTGTCTATAAGATAGGTTGATTTGAGTTGTGAATTGGAATGACATAGCTAGAATTTCTATTACTTTGCATATAAGTTTGTTTTTATTGGATAAATTGTTTTCTTTTGTTGGATAGGTAGTTTCAGCTATTTTACTTTATCAGTTTAAGATTAATCTGTTTAATTAGATAGGAAAGTTACATGTGAAATGTCCATTGAAGACATGTTATTCTTTTACTTTACTTGAGCAGTTCAAAGGGTTTAGAATATGGTTTAACAATGTATTCTTTAGATTTTGTTATTAGTCTTTATCCCTTGAGAAGAAGGTTTAAGCAAGTAGATTGAGTAATGTTCAATTTGTATGTTATTGAATTTTGGGGGCATTATTGTATGTTTGGACAAATCTAGTCTACTAATGCACATACGGTAAATATGAAATGTGTGTGACTCATAATTCATGTTGAGTTATGACTTATTCCATGAATTTGAGCTAACTGCTTCTACCAATGTTGGCAACCGTGCATGTGTATATTAAGACCAAGTTAATCTATTGCATGCACCTATGGTACATATGATTTATGCATGTAACTTATGATGCATGGTAAATACTTAAAAATGAAAGTAATTTCGACAAAGATTTCTAAAATCACATGTTGTTTTTGTAAATTTTTTTTATGAAGTTCAATGCATGTTTGCTTAAGATGAGGGAAAATTGTGGTATGATCAAGGTTTAAGATGTCGATATCAATGGAGATGTCGAGGTTCCAATTTTACAAAAATGTTGATGAAAATATCGATGTCAACGAATATTTTGGGAAAAAAATACAAAAATTATGATAATGATGGAAATTATTTGAATTAGTATCCTTGTAATAAGAAATGATGATCAATCTTTGTTTACTTTCGATTTTCTTCTTAGAAAAGATTTACCATAGAAGTCATGACAAACAAAAATATATCCTTGAAGTAAGAAATGAGCACGTTCTTTCTCTTCTTTTGCCTCTGGTTTTTTGTATTTTTTTTTTAATATCTTTATTTGATGGAAAGTTCTTTAAACGTCTTAAGATACGTGCAAGGATAATTCCACACCTATATAAGGTTTTTTGGACTCATTTGGAAGAGAATTTTGAATTTATACAAAAATTATCTCAAATGTCATATTGGTGAGCTCAATTAGAAGATATTTTTGGATAGATGCAACGATTATCAAATTCGGTAAGCTCATTTGAAATACATGTTGAAATTTATAGAGAATTATCTCAACCATATCACGTTGTTGAGCTCAATTGGAAGGGACTAAATAGATGCAAGGATAATCAATTTGAATGAGCTCATTTAGAGGGAATTCCAGATAGATGCGAGGATCTTTTCAACAACCATAGTGGATTTGGTGGTATATTTTCGAGGTATCATGTACTACTTTAGACAACTTAAAAGTAATTCAAATTATTATCTTCTTAATTAAACTCTCTCAAATAAATTTGGTTTTTCGAATCATTTGTGAGAATAAGATTTCATAACAACCAAAGCAAAAAAGCTTCTATTAGACCAATATGAAAGTATGACTTAAGAATTATCTTTTCTTTGAAGATATAAATCTTTTGAACAATAAGAGATTTTTTTTTTTCCGAGAAGGTAAGCAATTAGGATATGAATGAAATAGAAAGATCATAAGTATCAACATATTTTTGGACAATAAACATAAATTACTAATTATAGGTGGCATAAATGTCATTCAAAATAAAGAAATTTATCTCTGGGAGAAATTTCATGTGTTTAATCAATTCCAAAAAGAGAATACTAGTCAATCTCATTTGTTATATATTTATTCAAAAATTGTTAGTGATTTTTTAAAATTTATTTTTAAATTGTTTTGAATTTTTTATTTTAAACTCTTAAGTGGATGAGGCCCTCAAATAATCTCAATGTTATGAAAATAACAAAAGAATTAATTTGAGCGAGGATTTTTCATGTGCCTACATAGGAGCCGAAACCCCTCGAAGGTCAATACTACTACATCCTCAATTATAATCCAACAAGGTAGTAGCTCGAGTAGAGGCCTTGTGAGTGTGTGAAATGCATGATAACAAGTAAAATAAGATGGCACAAATAAATTAAACTACAAATAATATTTACAACAAATCCTAAAGAAAACAAAATAGACCAACAAATTATAAAATGATGATAACAAACAATATATATATATATATATAGTGGCCTAATTCTCTTAAGGTGGTATCTAGTGGAGTCGCCAAGCTGTCACAATACGATTGCGACGTGGAGTAGTCGACGTCTTCTTTTAAGGGTCTCTTAAAATAAAAGATGTTGGAGTCACCACTAATCATGTTAAGGTGTGATTGATCACTCAATTAGAAGACATTAAAGAAAATTAACTATTTCCAAAGATCAACCTTTGAAAAAGTATAAAATAAACCTTTGATAAATCTTTTTCGAAGGTTTACTCAAATATGTTCCGTCGTAATAACTTTTTCGAAAGTTTTGTTAACCTTCAAAAATTCATATTTTTCCAAAGTTACAAGTCTTCCATTATTGTTAAATTAGTTGTCAATAATTAGTTAGTTTCAATTACTTTTTTTTAAGGTTTTCATTATTTTCCAACGATCATAGTCTTATCATCAACCATTTTTAAACCTTGAAAAAAAAGTTCTTTATTGACATTTGTAAATCCTTCGAAAAAAATCAAGTAGAATAATAGCATTTGAAATTAATATTAATTTTATATTATATTTTTAGAAAAATTAAATTACTTTTCCAAGTTTCTCTAGTCCAAAGGCTTGCAAAAAAATCTCGTCGACGTTCATATCAAGTGTACCATCAATCACTTGAGAGGCATATGATTTGAGTTCCAAATAAAGACTTAAATAAAAAGTTTAAAGACAAAAATAAGATATTTTCTAGTAACATGGAAGTAATATCGAGTAAAAATTGCAAAACAATTATCAAAGAAGATCATCTCAAATATTGCTCAAGATTAGAAGCCCAAGACATTCCAATACAATTGGCAGAAACAGACGATCATGCGAAACATCTATTATGAAAATCTTATTGGGTAGTGCTCAAAGATAAAACTTAAGACAATTTGTATATACTAAGACTAGCTTAAATCATTCAATCCACCATCATGCATCAACTCTGTTATTCTATTTGATTTATCGTGACGACCTTGGAATTAATTATTCATTATTCCTCTTTACTTTACTTAACCTAACAATAACACACATATTATTCTTATTACTATCCTCCTACTCTACTTCCACTTCCAATTTTTTCATTATCACTTCACGTCTCACTTCTAAGTTGTACCACACAAACAAATAACTCTAACTCACACCTTTCACATTATTCTATTATACCACAAAAAAAGAAGACATATATAATTAATTATGTGCAACTATTGAAGCTAGCCCATGAGTAAAAGAAAAATCTTAACTATAATTGCAACCAATTACCTTTCGATTCTTTCAAAATTGTTTTTCAAACTTGTTGAATCAACTTGAAAACCATACTAAAATGAATGTTATCAAGTCGATTCAACATCTAACTCATTGTTTTCTTTTTGCGAAAAAAAAAATGAAGACATTGTTTCAGAAAATTTGGTATAATGCACAATGCACCACATTTAACACAGTCCCACAATGCACCACATCTACTCAAATCCAAAAATCATGTTTAGCCAAAGGCAAGCAATAAAATATGAGCCGAATATACAACACATGAGGCTATTTAGAACTCAACATTAATCATGTTTTACCAAAAAACCAGGTTATCTCAACCTGATTGTTACCAACATTAATCATATTAACATTAATCATATTAACATTAATCAACATCCAACTCATTGTTACCAAGACATGAATCATTTTAATTTATAAAATATAAATTCATATAGTGTACTTACCATTTTCTACTATGTAGTTTCATTCACCGTAGTTCCATCGTTTCTCAAGTGAGTTAGCTCCCAAATTTGTATGCGACTAGGTTCATTATTAGAGTCACGAACCTATTTAAATGAAAAATATATATTAGATCATTGTATTAGATTAAATTAAGTTTATGTCATTGTTCATTTACCTCTTTCTCAACCCTTTGCTGTATACTTTGTGAACTGCATCTGTGATATACATTCAATTTAAGACGATTCACTTTGTTCCTTTCACACATCTCCTACATTTCAAAAATAGAAAATGAGAATGATTACCATTTAAAATAAACATATTCTTGTTATATGTACAAGAAAATAAGTTTTACAATATAACCTGATATTCAGTTGACTTCCATTAGTTTGCAAGATATTCTGCATCTTCTCTTGTAATTTTTGGTGAAATATTAACCAAAGCTTCTGCAACTTTATCATATTTGTACAACCATTTTTTCTTGAAGCTATCTCTTCAATTATTATAAGATCGATTAAGTTGACATAAAACGAAACCCTAATGGCCTTCAACTTTAAATCACTCCTAAAAGGTAAAAAATAATGACAATTAAAGCAAGTAATGAGTAAATAAAATAACTATTAAGTTTTTTATATCACATACTAATTGTAGCAGCTCATTTATTTGGTCGTTTCCTATCTCTTAACAGTTGCCCCTACTCTCAAGATGATGTACTTTTCATTTGTCTTATATTCATCATTTTGAGTGTATATTTGTAGGTGTCGGAATGTCAGGGACCATTTTTGCCAAAATTGCTACTGTAGGTAAGCAATGGATTCGTCATAAAGAAAGTTGTCATTAATGATCCCTGGTTGAGTAGTGTCTCAACAGACCTGTGGGCGAGCTGTTGTATTCCTATGGTGACTAGTCCTATCAATTAAGAAGTTGTCACATCTCGGACAGACCCGTGACCGATATATTCTCTTTCTCTGGCTACCGAGCAGGTCACGGCTTGGGACCCGTGAGTGAGCTTTTCCATCAGGCCGTGACCCGTCACGTCTCGATCAGACTCGTGATGGAAATGGTCACAGATTCTTGTGACCGATCAGGTCTTGGCCTGATGGTCTTTGACCATCGGTCCGAGTCGTGTTCCTTCAACTTTTGGGGCTATAAAAACCTATTATTTTCCTTTGAACGTTGCCCACTCCCTTCGCTTAAGGTAATCTTTCTTATTCTCTCCTTTGTCTTATTGCTTCTATGGCGTCTGGTAACGACCTGAATTTAGAATGGACTACTTCATATGGAGTTGTCATCAAACCCATCTTCTGGAACTGGGTCCTATCGTCCTTCCTGGTTGGATAATTCTACCCTCACTACAAGGCAGCTGCGTCGTCTTCGTGTGAAATATCGCATCCCGGATTCTATTAATCTCTAGCTTCCACGCCCCAGTGAAAGTATCGACGAGTCTTCCCATGGGGAGGTCGTGTTTTATGTGGCAATGTTTAAATTTGGTGTCTATTTACCTCTTTCCTTGTTTCTCCAAAATTTCATAGCTTTCAACCACGTGGCTCCTTCCCAAATTGTTCCTAATAGATGGTCTACGTTAATCAGTTGCTTCATCTTGTGCCCTTACCTTGGGGGTGACCAGCCCTTGACCACTGCCAATTTCATGTCACTTTACTATCTTAAACACAACCTCGATGACAATTTACATTTCTATGTTAGCTCTCAAAATCAAGTCCTAATTATGGGTCCTTCTTCTGTAAAGAACTAGAAGGATGTATGGTGATGGAACTCTTAGACATGCACAGCGGAAGCTAAGGATCATAATACACTTAATGAAGCAATTTAACTAAAATAAGCATGATTGGAAAAATGATGAAAAAGGTAAAGAGAAAAAGATTAACTTTATACCTTTGAAGACCTCCATTATTGTAACGCCCCGAGTCCCTCAGGTTAGTTAGTCTCGAATCAGGAGATTTTCATTTAATTTTAAATTAAACTTTAATTAAATTTATATATATCGGGCTCCGCGTGGTTGGTTTTATCTTAAGTTGGGATGGGTTTCTTTTCTCTTGGGCTTGGTTATGTTGGGCTTTTTGGGTTGGTTTGGTTTTAAAACAAAGAAAAATAATATTGTTAAAAAGAAAAAGAAAACACATAGGGTTTCCATCTTCTTCTTCCTTCCTTGCCCTAGCCGCCGTCACCCCCCCCCCTGAGTTTCTTCTCCGACGACCACAAACAGCTCCGATTTGTGGCCTTTGTTCCCCTCCGACAACTTTAGACACTTACCCACACCTATCCGGAGTTCGATTCGCGGTACCCACCCTTATTTGGACTCAAACCAGCATTACCCATCGCTTTTTGACATTGGAACAGCAAGCCTAAGAACATTCGAACTCAGTTTTGGAAGCCCGAACCTCTTTGGCGTTGACCCACTCTTAACTCAAGAGGTTTTGGTGTGAGTTAGTAGGTAACGACTCACCTAAATTAGTGTTGGTRCAAACTAAGTGTTTTTTTAGTTAGTCTCTAACWCAAGCTTGGTTGCCTTTGATTTAGRGAATCCTTCGGCGAGCTTAGTAGCGTTAGGGCCATTGCGTAAGTAGTACCARGGGTGGGTGTGTGCGTTRTGTTGTGTTATTGGAAYGATTTGTTGYTGCATTCTAATATGAATCATGTGTCATTTATATTTATAGATGTGGGTCGTGGTTGGAGAAATTCTGCTAGATACGGTTGGCTTTGCATCTTGCTGTGTTCCTATAAATTACGTAAATGTGTTGAGTCATGATCGTTGGATGTAGTTGGTGGTTTCTGATTAAAAATGGTTGGAAGTGGTCATGTTGGGTGATAGAATGCATGTTCTGAATCTAGATGTATGTG
>NW_019104660.1:45875-61760 GCF_001995035.1 Momordica charantia
TTTCAGGTGAAGGATTCGTTGGCGACCATAGTGATGAGATGGAGGAGACATGACGAGCGAGGACCATAGGCTGCGTAGTTACTTTTGCTTAGCTTAAGTTTAGATGGTTAAGACCTTATGTTTTGGTCAATAAATTATTTGTTCTTATTTGAATAATTGGGAGGTTCCCACTCGTTGTTTACTTTATTGCTAGATAGGCGTTTATTTTAGTTTTCTTCCATTCATTGAGTTTGCCTAGTTGAAATAATAAAGTTGCCTAATGAGGTTGTCCACGGATGATGTTTGATTGATATTCTATAGAGTTGATTCATCGTTAAATTGATGAGAGGTGAAGCTTTATTTTATATAAATATTTCACAGGGAGTTGTCATCTCGTGTTTGGGGTTAAGTTTAGACAGGTGGGTAGTTAATGTGACTTAGAAGTATGTAGGAAGTCCTGGGGCGTTACAATTATAACTTCTTCTCCTAACTCAATTGGACCACCAACGACAAATCTGTGCTATCCTCGGGTTGATGAACACGGTTGTGGGACCAAATTTTGAGTGAAAACAAAGGGAAAACACTAATGGCTAGGAGAAGAAAATAGAAATTTGAGTGGAAAAATTCTACACTTATGTAAGTAAACATTAGCCTTATCCGAGTGATCTTCATCAACTATATAAAGACCAAATGCATGCAAAGACAAGTCTTGCATGCCTTCCACTTCAAACTCCATTAGCATGTAAAAGATAGGTATCATTGCCTTGAAGAAACACTTCAAAAACCACTAGTTAGTGGGTTCCACTAACTTGTTTTTTTAAATAAAACTTTTATAAAATTAATTTTTATAAAAATAAAAATTGAAATATCAATTTTCTATTAAAACAAAAATCAAGCCAAATCAATATCTCATATTAATTGGTCTTTGACACCTAAGCTTGATTAATCACATTAATCAAATTACAACTCTTTTTCATGCTTTGAACTTATTTAAAACTAATTTAAATAAGTCATACTCTCCATAATAATTAAATGTCAATTAGATTATATATTATATCTCATATAAAATACAATATTCGCTTAAAAACCGAATTTGAACACTTCAAATTCTTGCTTCACCTAGTTCATCAATTTTATCCTTTGTGAGCTAACATGGAAACCCGTTGGACCTACAGATCATGGGCTCCAACGATTCGAGACTAACCGGTCAAACTCTTCAACTTAGTTAATCAACATTTGTTAACTAAGAGGATTGTCCACTATAGCCTGTAGATGCACTCCCCTCACTGTAGATATATTTGTGTCCATTCGATATAACCGTCATCGGTAAGTTGATCCTTCACAGACCGTTCGTAACCTCAACTAGGTAAAAAAAAAAACCGTTTTACCCCTGAGTTACATCTTTTCTCCTTAAGTACCACCATCCCTCTAATGAACAATTGATTTAGGATCAAATCACTAAATCCAATTCCTCCCGGGCCAGTGAGAGGATGGGGCCCCTTGTTCAAGACCCGGGATCAGCCCTTAAGGGAACAACCTCTCTACTATCCCTAAATCGGGTAGGAGTGAATTCCGTCTTGCTAATACTATGTCCCCAGCTATCTACCCAGTCTTATCCTTGAAATGGGAGGCATATTGAGTAGCTCTGATGAGCTTACTCTCACCTATGCAGATCAAGGGAGAATCCTTAATAAATAGGAGTTCATAGATGGCTCAGGATTTAGATCAAGTTATTTAGGTCATCGATAAACGAAATTAATCAGTGTTATCCGTAAACGGTGTTAATACGTAACAATGATTATTTCAGGGTCAGTCTTACACAATCTCATTGTGTAGAACACCCCCGCTCACATGTTTCTACACGAACAAATCAAGATCACTTCGTTTATGAAACCTTAAAACATTTGTAACAATCATAAAGCGGGCCGTATTCAATAGTGTCTCCAGGAAAAAGTACCCAACTTGATCCATGTACTATAGACTGTTTAGGCTATTTACTTGAACTTGATCCAGTTTATGTCTCCACATAAAGTCCAAGTACTCATTATAATAGTCAAGGGTTCGTAGTTTATTGGATTTATTAAAAAATAAATTCACTTTCATTTAACAACATTTGTCTGAATAACCTCACATTAATGTTCATTGTTTACAAACTACGAGTTTTAGGACAGAGTACCCAACATATGGTTCTTTGTCGGTGGTGACTGGCTGGCTCGCGATGACAATGGGTTGCATTTTCCTGTCCCGACAGAGTGTAGGGAGCTAGGTGAGTAGATTCTCGAGCTCTATCGGAACTTCTTTTCATGCGTTTTCTGAAATCTTTTTTCTTTTATTGATAGTTCCTCGTAATTGCGAGCTTACCACTGCAGCGTTGGACATCTACAACACTGTCATCCAGCTACCGGACACTGAGCGGTAGGGTCCTGACTTGGTGAAGGAGCAAAACTTGGTGGATTTTGGTTTGGCACCCCCTCGTCGAACTTCAGGTAATTGTCGGTCTCTATTCATGATTTTTATCCAAGTCAGTTTTTTTCATTTTCACGTTTCTTTTGTAGAGATGTCAAGGTGTGCTACCTCCGTGTTTGAGAAGGAACGTCGGTGAAATGTTCGAAGCTCGCTGGATCCAGTCGGGCTTCTGATGTTGAAGTGACCGATTTGATAGAGGATGACCCCCCATCTCAGCATCAGGCTCTGCCTTCAATGCCTCCTGCCGTACCTCGTCGTTCTGCTCGCCTCCAAGGGGTATCTACCCCGTCTTCTTCTCATGGTCACTCGGGGTCTTCTTCTCATGCATCGATTTTTCCTTTTTCTGGCCCGTACACTAGCGATGCTGATGAGGCAGCTTATCTAGAGAGGGCGTTCAACCTTTGGCAAAGACTTGGTGAATCATCTAGCAGATCGAGTTTTAGATACTTGAATCCCCAGCATAGCATCAACACTTGTCTCAGTGATCTCCACCAGGTCAGCTACTGTAATTATCTTTAGGTATTTGAAGTGGCATATATTCTAACGCTTGTTTTTTGCCTTGATAGATTGTTCATCGCTTGGTTGTGTTTTCGGGTAAGGTTGCTGATGAGATTAATCATCTCCATCACAACTATGCTCATCGGGATGAGTTGGATCGGCTCTTTCTTCTCTAAACTAGGCTAACAGCTTGCTGGAGAATGCCCAACGTGACTTGGAGGTTGAAAGGGAGGAGGTCTCGGGTCGAGTTGGCCGACTTGCAGAGGAAGCTTGATGAGGCCAAGGTTCAGCTCTCCAACTCTGAATTTTTGGCTGAAGAGTTTAATAAGACCCTGGAGTATGTTAACTTGCAAAATGCTGTCATGGAATGTGGTGTCTCATGGTCTCTTTGTCAGGTCTCCAACAAACATCTCGATATCTACTACTCCTTCATCCAAGAGCGCTTTAGAGCTGAGTGTGATGCGCCTGATGACATGAATGATGATGATGACCATTAGGGAAATAGCGAGTCGAGTTATCTGTATTGTTTTCCTTTCCTTTCCATGTTTTGAAAAGTTGTCTGTTGTTGTCGTTGTTGCTATTATCGCTGTTATTCTATTAGTAGTTATCTTCGCTAAAATTTTCAATTAAATCTCTTTTGGCATTAATATTGGTTTGCTTTCACCATTAGTTCCGTTAGCCTAAGGCTTTAACCTTGGCGGAGCTGATTCGCCTGCCTCCAACTTCTATAGGTTTCTAACTCATTGCCTGTGGCCAATGGTTTTATACCTTTTGATTTTGTTGTTTTTCCTTTGGCTTTGGCGTTTTTGCTCTGCCTTGTGTTTTAACCTTGCTAGGCTCGGTGGTCCGCTTCTGCTTTGCCTTGATTGAGATCTTTAACCGTTTTAGAGCTTTTATTGATCATCCATGCCCCCTACTTGAGGAGTATATGGAATGAAAATTACTGCTTAAGTATATAGATAATAAGAATTTTATTGAACCAAAAATACGGAATCAAATAATTTGTAGAACATAATCTAAGGTCTCTTTTGAAAAGAAAAAGAGAAAGAAAAACAAAAAGAAATAAAACCCAAAAAAGTGCATTATCCTAAAGAAAAACTGTACTCGTCATTGGTCAATCAACTTCAAGCAGTAGTGGTCATCCTCGGGTAGAGGTTTTACTGTCCTCTATCGTTGCCTCTTAGTGAAGTGTAGTAACATTCGCGCGATACTCGTTGCTCTTCTTTGACCTCACCTATGCCTCCAGGTGTCGGGAACTTCATAGATTGGTGGTAGGTCGAGGGTATCGCGTTTAGCATGTGTATGGTCGGCCTCCCCAATATCGCGTTATAAGAGGAAGAGTAGTCAATGACTAAGAACTCCACCATTTTAGTGATGCTCTTCGTCTCGCTTCCAAATTTCACTGGCAACTCTATCCTTCCTTCTAAGATGACCCATTCTCCTCTGAATCCTACCAGTGGTGCTGGGCTGCTCTTCAGCGTCTTATCTCCTAAATCCATGACTTTATAACTATCAGGGAGATGATGTCAGCCGAGCTACACCCATCTACCAAGATCCGATGCACTTTGGTGTTGGCTATTTTTAATGCAATAACAACTGCATCGTTATGTGAGTGGAAGAGGTGAGTTGTCTCATCTTCTGAAAACTCGATTTATGAGGGCTGACCTGTAAAAAATGTATGATAAACCTCGCGCTGCCCTGAGCTTGTCCTAGCTTCCCGTACGCTTGCTTTTCTTTTCCTGCCAGATTCTCCCTCTGTGGGACCTCCCAATATTGTCCGTATTTCTCTGGCATGAGATTTGTTGTCGTTCTCATTATTCGGAGTCGCCTTAGGATCTTCTATGTATTCTTTGAGGTACGCTCTTCGAATAAGATCTTCCACTTCCTCCCTGAGGTCGAAGCAATCCTACGTAGTATGGTCATGGTCTCGGTGGAAGAGGCAATATCGCCCCTTGCTTCTTTTGTTTGGAGGCGCTTTCATCCTTTCTGGCCATTGAAGCAACCTCTGGTCTTTAATCTTCATCAGCACCTGTTCGAATGGATCCTTTTGGCTAGTTCAATCTCGTTTGGCCTCTGCTCTGTCCCATCTCGACCCATGTTGCTTTTCCCCAAATCTTTCTCTTTTGGTACTTTGCTCGACCCGTTTTCCCTCGGGTCCTCTTTTTGAGTGAAAGAATTCCCCAGCACTCATATATTTTTGGACTTAGCTCAGCACTTCTGAAAAGGTGCTCGGGGTTTTCTTTCCGACGAGAACGCCAAGTGCTCATCTTTTATGCTGGACATGAAAGCTAGTAGTGACACTGCGTCGGTTAGGCTTTCAACTTGTAGCTTCTCCTCATTAAATTAAACTGGGCCACATAGTTCTTGAGGCTCTCTGTCGTTCTCTGCTTTATGGTAAGAAGGTAGGGAACTGGTCGGCTTGGATGTCGTCCTCCTACAAACTGGGTGAAGAACGCTCTTACCAGGTCTTTAAAACGTGAAATTAACCCCCACTTCAATTGTCGAAATCAGACCCTGGCCGAACGACTGAGGGTAAAGGAAAACACTTGACATCTGACCGCTTTTGTTACCCCGTAGATGTCCATCCATTCTCGGTAGGCGTCGAGGTGATCTGTTAGGTCAGCCAACCCATCGTATTGCTTTACAACCGGGAGCTTAAACTTTGGAGGAACCTTCTCAGAGCGTCGTGGACTTTCTTCCATATTCATGTTGCTCGGTCGTATGGTTTGTATTATCCCTGCAGACGGTGCCAATTGTTCATGTTGGGATTTCGACTTCCTTGGTTCTCGCCAAATACGCACCAAGCTTGATGATCACGGGACCAAATACCTACAAAACCGAACAACCCTAAACCGGTGTGACTTCAGTCACACGGGCTCTGCTGCTTAAGTCAGCAACGGGAGAACTACTCAGTAAAGTAATTAGGGTATATTTGCTTACCTCTAGGGTTTCACCAGTAACTCTATTTATAAGTATTAAGAAGGTTCTAGAACCTTCTGGGTGGGCCCGTATAACCTTGTTGTTGGATTGTAGGAACTCATGGGCCAGAGTGTCTCAACCAACAAAGAGGAAGGAAGGTGTGGGCTCGATTATGGCCCGAGCCCGACTCTATCCCAAGCAGGGGTCGGAATGGAGCTCTGGTCAGCTCGGTTCCACCATCATCGTTGCTTGGTTGAACCTCTTTGAATTGTAGCGACCGATTTATTTGGTCGTTTCCTATCTCATAACACATATTAATAAAGTCAAATAAACCATTAGTACAAGGTTCATAATACCAAATCACAAGAAGTAACAAAAAAAAAAAGACACAATCTTCAAACAATTATCAACATTAAATTCCTTCATCGTCATATTATTCTTGAGAATCTACATCTTTGATTATAGGAATCTTGTAATAATCTCTTGGATCAACCTTCAACACAAAATACCAAGCTGGATTTCTTCCATCTTCATGGTGGCAAATTATATGGAATGATAATGACGGGTCATACGCTATAAGAGAGACTCATATTTCCAAATGCATTAAATCCATCACTAGCCAAACCAAATCGAACATTCCGAGGCTCTGAAGCAAATAAACTATATGATTCATCAAGTGTTTTTCAGGACATAGAGTCAGTAGGATGCCTAAGAACTCCATCATATACTCGTCCATTAAAATGTCATGTCATACTTGATGCTGTCTTTCTTGACAAATATAATCTTTTTAATTTTAGAGTTAGAGAAAAATATCGCAAAACCTTATGTGGAACGTTTTTCTTGTTTTCTAATAAGAATTGTTGAACCTTCTTTTTTTTAGAGGTTTTTTCTAACTTCCATCTAGATTCTCTACAAACAGAACATTTATCTGCCTTAGCATTTTCATTCCAATGTAGTATACAATTATTCAAGTATGCATTATCTATCTTAGAGTATTTAAGTCCTGGGTCTCGAATGATTTTTCTTGTCTCATAGTAATAATTAGGTAGATTAGTGCCTTCTAGAAATACATCTTTTAATAAGTTGAGTTATAAAGTAAATGATTTATTACTCCAATTGCCAAGACACTTTAGGTGAAACAATTTCATGATGAAAGACAACTTAGAATATCTCTTACACCCACGATAAAGTTCCTTCTCTGCATCATTTAACAATCTATAAAATTTAGAAGCTTCCTCGTTTGGTTCTTCATTATATCCATGTTTATTTGATTCTCCCTTAGGTTCAATTATTGGTGTTAAAAACAAAATGATCCTCTAATATTTCAAAAATATCTTCATCATCCGGTCATTATCATTTTCTCCTAATCCTATATGATAAACTTTCTTCACCATGCATCGTCCATGGAGTGTAACTTGGAACTATCCCAAACATTAACAAATCTGCTTCAACATCATCTCGAGTTTTAAATATTGCATTATTGCATCTCTTACATGGACAAGAAATCTGATTGGATGTCGTATGTATAAATGAAAAAATCTAGAAAGCTTCTTACTCCATTTCTATATTCTTGCAATGCTCGATTTCCAATTTCCATCCAACTTTTATCCATGTTATACAACAAGGTTATGATAAGAATAATGTGATACGCTTCTCTGTTAAAGTAAGAGACTACCTAGAAAACAAAAGGAGATCTTAAAAAAAAAAAATTAAGTATATAGAAATTAATATCACACATAACATAGCATAAAAGGAGCTAACTCATATATTTAGTAATAAGACCATATAAATTTTAACATGCTTGAGCTCAGGAGGACACTAAAGGTATGGGCAGAATGGTAAACACTAACTTGAGAGAGGGATTCTAGATGACATCTCCAACTCATATGTCCTAATAAAAGTGAATGGAATAAAAGTAAATGAGCGGAGATGAAACCTATATTCTAACAACTAATAGCCTAAAATCGCGTCACATGCTTCTCAATAGGAACTTTAAGCACCTACCTTGCCCCTTGTGGCAACAATAGGAAGCTTAGCAACTTCACGACCAAAGATTCTAAGAAGACCATCCGGTACAACTAGACAGGGGCAATCCGAAGTTGCTAAACTCTAAGGTCAAAACTCTATTATCAAGAAAGACACCAAACTACAAAACAACACACATCAAGTTAAGTTATATGGAAAAATAAAGAGACAAAACCACATAAATTCATGACACTTACAAGATAAATATGGTGCCTCCAATCGGCCCAATTTCATCTTAACAATTTCCTACTTAAACATGAATATCCCATTCCAATTCAATCAAACAAGGAGAAGCATTGTTTTTCAACTTATGGACAGAATTGTACTGTCATTGGAATGAATGGCATTTGAATATAGTTACAAGAACCTCAAAATATTGAATTTAAAACATACCCGCACGCAAAAATTAACATATACAAAGTCATTTATTTACTTGAAGGATGCTAGCCTAAGAATTTTAAATATCCTTTTTAATAAGAAATTATTTTATTAAGATACACACAAACATAAGAGAGTAGAAGACATTCCCCCTAGGCCAAGGAACTACTGATAAGAACTTCCAATTGGCTCGAAGCAAAAAAGAAGAAAAACTACTGAAAGATTTAATTAAAGCGGCTCATCTGGAAGCTAAAACAAATCATCATACAAAAAATAATCTACGAAAATGAAGTCTCAAATCTTCAAACGTTTCTTTTTTCTTTCTATTCGTAGTTGCCAAATGGTTGCACGAACAGTTATTGTTCACAAAACCTTTTGGCTTCTGTTTAATGCCAAGAATGAAGCAAGCTTGTCCATATTCTTTTTAAATTTTCAACTACCCAACAGAATATATACATAAAATAGCTAATGCCAACAATAAATTTTCATGCATAATCATTCCATCTATTACAACTTGAACGAACATAATAAGTATTCTAAATAGCAGGCTAGTTGTATTGATACTAGAACAAGAATGTTCATTACCAATTAAGGTTCATCCATAAAGATTGAACTCAAGACTCATTCCACAAGTGACTTGAAAAAGATGAAAACGAGTTTAAAGATATGAACTTTTCCAAATTCCACTAAAATATAAAGGAAAAGAATATACCCCATATTTCTTTGATATGACATGAAATAATTATTAAAAAAAAGGCATTATGAATGTTTGAATCCTTAATGTAATAGTCATTCCACTGCTCTTGATGCACTTAAAGTATAAAGTAACGCCACCACCATTTTTTCCTATATATAAAATTAAGCATGAACAAAACAATATTCTATAGGTTAGAGTTTTCTGAAATTGACAATTCGCATTCTTAACAAAATTTCTATCCCACTCAAACAATCACAGTTTATTGACTCAGTGTGCTAAAGTTCCATTAATGTGCAACGATAAATAAACGGTTCATGAAATCTGTAGTTAATGGTGAAAGGTGCAAAAATGTTCAAGAATTATAAACCAGAAGTCTAAACCACGAATAGACAAGTCAATCTTAGTCCATGTATTTTGTCAGTTGCATCACATTTATTCTCATACTTTAAAAACTGTTTCATTTTGGTATTTTAATGTTGATAATATCTCATAATACAAGGACTTGTTTACGAGATATTGACTATAAAACTGCTTTATACCTTGCACCTCAAAAAATATAAAATGCTAACATTAATTGAGAGAAAAAGATGTTGCGTTTCAATGAGTTAAAAGGTACCGACTTAAAGTAATAATAACAAATAATTAGGTAATTTTAATTAGGGAGAATGCATATATATTGTTCATTTTATAATACATAGTAATGATGATTTTATGCACTTATTTGTGATCATTAATAAATGAAGCATAAGATAACACTGTCAAGATTTCAAGAAAAATGCTAACTATAGCCCAATAAAAACATGTCCCTAACAAGCATGAATGCCAACTAATATGATATAATAAAAGATCAAATTCATTGAATAAATTAGGTAATTCTAACTGGAAGGAATGCATATATACCATTCATTTTGTAATTTCCTATCCGAAATACAAGTTCCCATAAGAATTATTATCAAATAGAATGCAACTGCAAAAAGTCATCAATGACAATTTAAACAAAAAAAGAAAACTCAGAGCAAATTTCTTTGTCATAATCAGCACTTGATAGAATTATATTGCAAAATCAACCAACTGAAGCATAAGTTATCGCATAGGTAAATAAACTTAAAATTAAACATGACAAAGATGCCAAAAACACCACAATATCCATATTTCTTTAATGTAATGAAATAATTAAACTGCCATGATGCTAGTTTCATCTCACACAAGGCATAAAAAATAATCATTCCTTATTCTAGTGTCATCAAATCCCCAAAATCTATAACACCTTAAACAACGATATATTTCGCCCAAAACACCATAATATCCCAAAATTCCAAGAGAAATGACCATGAAAAGAAATGTGCTGATTGCACACGCAGACTAAACAGGAAATTTAGTAACAAATCAATCCAAAAGGACATTGGTTATTCCAAAAAATCCAATTAAACATATTGAAATCAGAATGAGAAACTCACTTAGGCTAGAGATCTGAGAGAAGCATGAAAATCAAACAACGTAGGCGCGTAGCAATGAATGTGCCATTATTTACGGACGTTGGGCAAAAAATTAGGCGAAAAAGAAGGCGTCGTCTCTGTATGAGTTAAGAAATCCAAAACCCTATAAATCCATATTCACAAGTTAAAATTCAGAAACGAAGGGCGCCTACTAACAATAACAATCACAAAACCATCAGACTAGAGCAATGAATGTGGATCCCTAATCCACAATTTCTTTTTGTTGTACAAGACTTGTGTCAAGAACTCATTCATCAATTTCTTTTTGTTTTGAATTAACTAATAAAGAACTTCACCAGTAGGATTACAGATTACTATCTCTGGTTCTTGGCGTAAGATGGAAAGAACGGGGAAGAAATCAACCACCGAAAGCAGCTCACGTTTCTCTCGTTAAACCTCACAACAGTTCACGATGTTTTTTAGAAAGGTAAAGAACGTAAAGTAAATAATATTTCTTTTAATAATAATATAGTATTTTATATTTTCTTTCGAAGGTTTTAATAGCGTTCGATGAAATGTTTATACCTTTTTCAGAGACCTTTAATAACCTTCGATTGAAAGTAAGAGTTTTTTAACATTTTTCGAAGATTTTCTTGCCACCTTCGATAAAAAGAAGTTAATATTTTTTTTGGCAGTCGAATAATTTCATAACTTTTTCGAAGGTTTTCTCAAAACCTTAGATAAAATATCATATATTTTTTGAAGCTTTTTTCAAAACCTTGGATAAAATGTCATGTATTTTTCGAAGGTTTCAAATATTTGTTGATAAATGGGTTGTTTTTTTAAAGGTTTTCAATAACCTTTAATAAAATAGTGAATAATTTTCAAATGTTTATGAAATTTGTTGATAAATGTGTATTTTTTTAAAAGGTTTTAATAACCTTTGAAAAAAAGTGTATAATTAAAACCTTCCATAAAATATATCATATATTTTTCAAAGGTTTAAAATATTTGTTAGTAAATGTATTGTTTTTTCAGAGGTTTTCAATAACATATATAAAATAGTGAATAATTTTCAAAGGTCTTCAAAATAACAAGATTGAGCCTTTTCGAATAATAACCTTTTGAAAAAATGCATAATTTTCAAAGGTTTTCTATAAACCTCCGATAGAATATCATATATTTTTCAAAGGCTTCACTTATTTGTCGTAAATGTACTATTTTTCAAAGATTTTCAATAACCTTCGATAAAAGGTGGCCAAAACAGCCTCATTTTCTTGTAGTGTGGTCTACGTAGCTAAGATCAAGTTCATGAGTATTTTTTGTATTTAGGGAAGGTGTTTGCATTCTACAACACCCGTGAAAATAATTACCAATATTTTATTTTTTATTAACCAATTTATTAAATTATTAAAGGTCCACAAAAGTTTAATTTATTTTATTTTAAATTTCTCATGTTTATTCATAATCCACATTTTAGAAATAAACATCAATTAATGATGATGGGTGGCATAAATGTCAATCAAAATAAAGAAATTTATCTTTGGGAGGAATTTCATGTATTTAATACTAGTCAATCTCATTTTTTATATTTGTTAGTTGTTTTTTAAATTTTATTTTTAGTTTTTTTTTAAATTGTTTTGGTTATTGAAAATTAATTTAAAACCCATAAAGAGAACTATATTTTTCCTCACAGTTATGGAAATTGATATTTTTTTGTTTGCATGAGAATTTTAATTTCTTCTTAAGTTTGATTTTATTTTTTGTAAACAAATTGGGTTTTTTAGAATTTTCGTAAAATTAATTTTGATGAGAAATTTCATGTATTTATGGGATTTAACAAAAACCCGTAAAGAGAAGATTTATTTCATGTATTTTTGTAAACAGCCTCATTTTCTTCTAGTGTGGTCTACGTAGGTAAGATCAAGTTCGAGAGTCTTTTGTGTTTAGGGGAGGTGTTAGCATTCTACGACACCCTTGAAAACAATTACCAATATTTTATTTTTTTATTATCCAATTTATTAAATTATTAAAGGTCTATAAATGTTTATTTTATTTTATTTTTAAAATTCTCATGTTTATTAGTAATCCAAATTTTAGAAATAAACCTGAATTAATGATTATGGGTGGCATAAATGTCATTCAAAATAAAGAAATTTATCTTTCGGAGGAATTTCATGTATTTAATGAATTTAATAAATTCCAAGATAGTCAATCTCATTTTTTATATTTGTTAGTTGTTTTTAAAATTTTATTTTTAATTTAAAAAAAATGTTTTGATTATTGAAAATTAATTTAAAACGAAAATTTCATGTATGTATGGAATTTATAAAACCCATAAAGAGAACTATATTTTTCCTCACAGTTATGGAAATTGATATTTTTTTTTTGTTTGCATGAGAATTTTCATTTATTTATGAATTTTAAAAAAAATTCACAAAAAGTCTATTTATTCTTAAGTTTGATTATATTTTTTGTAAACAAATTGGTTTTTTAGAATTTTCGTAAAATTAATTTTGATGAGAAATTTCATGTATTTATGGGATTTAACAAAAGTCCATTAAGAAAATACTCAACCTTGAAAGTTAAATATTCATTATCTCCAATTTATTTTGAAATTTTAAGAAATATTGCAATTTATTTTCTATTTGTATTTTAGCATATATGCCTATACACGTGAAATTATTGGGATTTATGCTCTAAAGTCTCATAATTAATAAATATTGTATTATTTATTTAAAAACTGATTGATTTTATGCAATATTTAATATCCATTTTTATTAAAAATCCAAGGTTATAAATGTAATCTTGAATAGTATGTAGTTGACGTACAAGAGGATCATGTTCAAGTTATAACCTAAATAGTATAAGTATATGTATAAGGTTGGGTGCCCTATGATCTTGTTAACACTTGATATGACCCACTTTGTAAATGTTACAAATGATTTGATCCAAATAATTCAGGTGGAGACATGTGACTGGGTGTATCATGTGTAATGATTTTGTATAAGACTGAACCGCGAAATATTTAATCTTTCTTTGTAAATCTGTTAAAAGATAAGATAAATATTTCATAGGTTGATCATATTCGACTCGATCTTAATCATGAGCGATTTATGAACTTTTGCCTGTGAGGGCATGTTCTTTGATTTACATGGGTGAGAGTGGCTTTTGCAGCTGATTCAATAAGCCTACTATTTGGGAGACTTGACCTAATAAGAAGCTGGGAACATAATGTCACTAGATGGAATTCCCTCCTTTCCATAGGGTAAGTAGATGACTAGTTCCCTTTGAGTGCTGATTTTGGGACTTGAACAATGGGGCTCACCCTCTCACTGGCCTGAGAGGAACTTAGTTTGTGGTTGGACCATAAACATATTGTACTTACGGTATAAGATGTAATTACAGGCCAACCAAATGTAGTAGGATCAGACGGTTGTCCCGTGAGAGTAGTCGAGCTGCACACAAGATGGCACAGACATTGACGGATAAAAAAAAAGATGTAATTACAGGGGTAAAACGGACTTTTGACCTAGTTGTAATTTTTTAGCAACTCGTGAATGATCCACTTGCATGTAATGATTACATCCATTGACATAACTTGTCCTACAGTGCATAAGAATGCAAAGAATGCAACTCCGAGTTTATAGTGGATTAACATCGGGTTAATGAATGAAAATTAATTAATTAATTAATTTTATATCATTGGAGCTTATAAATTGTAGGTCCATAAAGTCCCCTTGCTACTCACAAGAACATTAATGTTAAAAGAAAATTGAATTTGAAATATTCAAATTCAAATTTAATTATTTCATATATTGGGATACATTAAATAATAAATGGAATATGAATTAATGTATTTGATACATGAAACTGAATGATTATATTTTATTAATATATAATATATACTAATAAAATATTTATTGGACTAAGATTCAAATAATATAAAATTTTAATACATGTCATATTAAAATATTTTATTTGGCCAAAGATCATGTCCTAATTAATGAATTTKATACATTCACACGAAAATTATATTTTTACAATTATATGAGATATGCTAATAAATATTTATTTGAATAAGATTTAAATAATATAAAATTTTAATATATAAGATATTAAAATATATTATTTTATTTAAAGATTATATCCAATTTA
Organism: Momordica charantia; assembly: GCF_001995035.1. The sequence continues at coordinate 60,432 of NW_019104660.1, forward strand.
TGTATTTGATAGATTATAAGGAAAACAAATATTTTATTAATATATAAGATAAGAATAAAAATAATATCAAAATTTTTTAATATATGAGATATTAAAAGATTCATTGGTTTTTTGGCTGAATAACCCTTTCCCACAATCCACTTTGAAATATGTCCCCACCCCCAAAACTTATGTTATTAACCACTTGCTGACATCATTTTTGCGTGAAATTATGTATTTGTCCTCCTTGTTTTTTCTTGAATTTCTCTACTTTCTATTCCCTATTCGTCTCATCCCTCTCCCTTTTTTCGTCTCCTCTATTTGTTTCCTCTTCCTCCTCCTTCCTCTCTCCTCCCTCCTCTTTCCTCGGGAAAATTGACAAAATAAGTCTCCTGTAGGGGCCTATTAAGTTTTTTAATTGTCCTTCTCAAAACACAAGTTTTCTAGTCATTTGCTGACATCACCTACTTTGCCAAATGACATCCAATGCCCCTCCTTACTTGGGTACCAAATTTTAGTTTTCCCTCCTCCCTTACTTGGGTAATACGAATAGTCGGAACTTTCAATTTTCCCATGTCTGTTCTATCTTTATCGCACTCACACTGTAGCATTCTTCGCTCGACTCAAATTTGACTGTCTTCACTTGTGATTGAAATTACATTTCTCTAAATCTCGTTCTCGTTCTCCTTCGTATTTCGATTGCGATTCTTTAAGGTAACTCTGACCCTGTCGTCTTCARGTGGTGAGACGAAGTGATTTTGGTAGCAGATTACAACGAAGGAGATTTCATCGTTAACTTTGGGTTAGTGCATTTATCTCTCAATTGCTTAAGATTTTCGTTTTAATTTCCACTATTTTAGCTATTGTTCGTAAGTTCTATACAACCCCGACGTTGTTCGTCTGTCTCTTTTACGATTTTTGTGGATTTTTTACACTGCACATCTAGGGCTTTCGGAGAAGAGGAAAATAATACGTAATCAACGCCATGGAAATGAATCGATGAAGGAGAAAATCGTGTTTTTGAAAACCAATAATACTGAGAGGGGGGGCTGATGTTGAAATATCCAGAGCCAAAAATGAGATCGAGAAATACAGTGAACATGAAAAATCGAGAGCTAGAAATATTGAGAGCTAGAAAGATCGAGAGCGAGAAATATCGAGGACGAGAGAATCTCTAGTGATTTACAATTATCGTGAGTGTGCAATAGGAAGAGTGAAATCGAGAATCATCGTGATCGATACAGTGAACTTGAAAAATCCAGAGCTAGAAATATCGAGAGCTAGAACATCGAGAGCGAGAAATATCGAGAACGAGAGAATCTCCAGTGATTTACAATTATCGTGAGTGTG
>NW_019104660.1:63740-78348 GCF_001995035.1 Momordica charantia
CTTCAACGATTGTGCCAGGTAGCCTTTTCCTATGACTTGGTATAGTTCGTATACTGTATGTATTCATTCAATCGAAGTGCTAATACGTTAGTTCGTTTGCAGATCGATAGGCGCGAGGTGAATATTGGTGTCTCTCCGTCAGATACAGTCCACGTGTCACATCCATTGGTATTCAATGTTATCCCCGAGCATGATGGGGATGTTGATGACCATCAACCTGGAGGTTCCGATGCTGGAAAGGATGATGATGTGGTTCATGTAGAAGCGTCGTTGCATGAAAAGGCAACAGATGTTGTAGAGATGACCATACACCCATCCGATTTTGAAGATGCTGAACTAGCCAACCCCCTGCGTATCATTGATTCGGTGGAGTTGGACGTTGCAGTGGGGACACCCATTCTTTCGACGAAGCTGGTGGAACTCGAAATGACACCTCCAATAGTACATGATCCACAAGCAGAGACAACGTCTGATCCAACCTTCGAGCCTCCTGCCTCAAGCAACATTGATGGTTCGTGTGGCACGATCCATGCGCCTCGTCAAGCCGATCATATTGAGTTGGCCCTTACATCAGCGGATACGACCCCCACTACTCAACCTATTCCCACCTCTACACCAGCATGTACGACTGCCACCCCTCATCCCGTGGGTTCTACTAACCTCGAGTTAGAGAAAATTCCTGAACCGTTGGCCATCGTGCACAAGCCAACTAAGGAAAAGAACCCCCCTCATGGCAAAAAAGCGACCACAATCCGGTTTACGGCACCGTGAGAAGCCCCACTTGTTGTCAGCGGTTCTGCTGTTAAAGAATCCACTAAGTCGAAGAAAACCAAACAAAAAACTTCTCCTAAGCAGTCGGCCACGAAAACCGAGGTATGGTCTTGCACATCCTTTTCTAAACTTAACAAACTACGTACGGTAAAAAAAATTGCCTCTTCCTTGTGTTTTGTAGGTTTCATATCCCGACGAAACAAGAAGGACGGAGCGTAAGCGGACGGAAACGAAACCATTCAGTCCGAAGGACACGCATCGGCAGAAGAAGAAGCAAAAGATGGTGGATGTGGAGCCCGTACCTGCTAGCCAGGTTAGGCCATTTCGTCCCAAATACAACCCATTGCATAACTTTCCGGATGCGAAGTTTAGGGAGATGATGCGTTGGGTACGAGACCCTGGGAATGACAAAATAACGCGACTGTCTACAACATGGAATGTGCAGAGCGGATATTCTAGGAAATTCTTCTTTAACATCCTCAATCCTAAGGAGAAGGTCGAAGACCCGGTAAGTGATACAACACATCCCATAACTCTAGGCCCATTACTGCACTGTGTTTCACCAAACATATCTGTTGTACTTGTGAGTGCAGGAAGCTGCTGCCATTACATATTTTATTATGAGGAAGCTCGGTAGTCGGCCGCACCTATGCGTTCATAAGATTTTTGTCCTGGACCCACTATAAATGGTAAGATAGGTAGTTCATTCATACACGCATAATATTTATGTTTCGACAAATCTAATGGTGATTGTTCTGCGTGTGTGTGATGTTGCTGTTATGCAGCAAGTTATTGCCGCTGCAACTGGTCCTTACTCACAAATCAAGGGGAAGGTCGTCCAGGACATGATCAATGCTTGGGACGAGTATAAGGAGTGCATGGATGTCGTGCTACGTCAGGTGGAAGATTTCATTCCATTCTGGGTTGACGTCGACATAGTGTACAGCCCGCTCTGTATCAAGGATCATTGGGTCCTGGTTGCGATAGATATGACCCAGTCCGAAATTTTTTTGTACGACTCATTGCCAGGCCACATTTCCACGTCGAAGTTGATGACAGACGTGCGGCCGTTGAGTCATACAATCCCATCGCTTTTGTACGCATGTGGGCTGATGGATACAGCCGATTGCAAGCTGAGGAAGACTCCGTGGCGTGTATACCATCCTACGACCGACACGAGGTACAAAGGTAGTATAGACTGTGGTATTTTTGCATGTAAATTTATGGAATATCTTGTGTCTGGTAATACTTTAGAAACTCTGGTTCAGTCTGAAGTGTCGCACATTAGAAGGAGTATGCGATACAACTTTGGCATAATGAATCTTACTTTGAATGAACATTTCTTTTTTTTCATTGCGTCTTATAAGCTTGCTCTCGATGTAAATCGATCTTGATGTTATTCGATCTCGATCTCGATCTCGATGTTATTCAATCTCGATCTCCATCTCCATCTCGATCTCGATATCACTCTCAATCTAACTCGACCTAACTCGACCTAACTCGATCTAACTCGTTCTCGATGTTATTCACTCTCGATCTCGATCTAACATGCAATTGGAGGGTTGCAGCCCACTCCGTCGGTAAATCTTCGATATTTTGTATATCAAAGTATGTAGATGCACACACCTGCACGATTGACACTATGAACCACGACCACAAATAGGCGAGCAGCTGGGTCGTAGCGAATCTTATTAAGGATAGAGTTGCTGGAACCGGTCGTATTTACAAGATAAAGTATATTAAGGAGGATGTCCGTAAAGAGTTCGGGGTGAACATAAGTTATGACAAGGCCCATCGAGCAAGGGAGTTAGCATACGCTATTGTTAGGGGCCGACCGGAGGACTCCTACATGCATCTCCATGCGTAAGGTGAAGCGATAAAAATAGAGAATCCAAGTACTATTTTCCACATCGAGACTGAAAGTTCGCTTAACTTCAAATACCTGTACATGGCATTGGGTGCCAGCATTAGAGGGTTTCAGTCAATCACAAGGCGTGTAATTATGGTTGATGGCACACATTTGAAAGGGAAGTTCAGAGGAGTGCTACTAATAGGTGTCGCCATGGACGGGAATAATCAAATATATCCACTTGCATTCGTGATTGTAGACAACGAAAGCGATGCATCGTGGAAGTGGTTTATGAAGAACTTGAAGGACATGATCGGACACCCACCAGAACTTGTATTCATATCTGATCGACATGTAAGTATCACCAATGCAACAAGTGAAATATTCCCGGACGCATTTCATGCTATATGCACTTATCACCTAGGGAACAACATAAAGACTCGATTCAAGAATGCTGCATTTTACAAATTGTATCAGGATGCAGCGTATGCGTATCGAAAGTCACAGTTCACGTACAACTGGAACCAGATACTATCAGTTGGATCGGGTTCACTTGCCAAATACTTACAAGAAATTGGGGTAGAACGGTGGGCCCGAGCTACCAAGTTGGTAGAAGATATGAAAACATGACGACAAACAGCGCTGAGTCGGTAAATGCCCTCATTCGAGAGGCTAGAAAGTTACCTATCACTAAGACTGTCGAGTTCATCTGCGACTTGCTACAAAGATGGTTCCACGAAAGAAGGACCCACTGGTCCACCCAAAACACCTCTCATTCAGACTATGCAGAAGAGCGACTTGCACTTCAGTTTGAGAAGTCTCGTCGCTACACAGTCAAACCAGTTTACTGGTGCATGTTTCATGTTGAGGACGGTGGCTTGGATGGGACGGTTGATTTGAATGCCCGTACATGTACATGCATGGAGTTCCAGTACATGGGCATTCCATGTTCGCACGCAATTGTAGCAGTGAGGCACAAGAATATAAATTGCCACACGTTGATCGATCCATACTACAGTGTGGACTCCCTAATTGGTACCTACGCCGAACCAATCTTACCTGTAGGCCACATGTCGGAATGGAAAAGGCCAGCTGATTACTAGCCTATTCCCATCCAACCACCAAGACTTGTTAAACGTGCAGGCCGGCGTAGAACGCAACGGATCGCCTCAATCGGTGAGTGTCGTGTTGTCAACAAGTGTTCTCGATGCGGTACATCGGGTCACAATAGACAGACATGTACTAACCCAATTACGATGGCACGGACATCTGCATGCATATATGGAGGGGACGGTGTAAGTCAATCAGATAGGTCAGTTCCTCTATGAGAACACCCAATTTCTATAGTAGTATATTTGTTCTTCAGTATCAGGAATCTGTCTCGCTCTCGCTGTCTCGCTTTCTTGCTCTCATTGTCTCGCTCTCGCTGTCTCGATGTTATGGTCTCGATCTCTTTCGCTATCGTTCTTCTCCATGTATATTTATCGCAACGATAACCTATCTTCCTCGCTATCTCGCTTTCTCGCTTTCTCGCTTTCTCGATTTCTCTCTTTCTCGCTCTCTCGCATTCTAGACGTATGTATCCATACCCATTTATCTTGTAATTAAGAGGTTAAGTAAGAGGGTGGTTAATTAATGCGCTCTTTCAAATCCTTAGTCCCAGTTGTCTTTCCACCTTTCCAATGCAGTAATTAATTACTCTTCCTACCCGTTATCCCAATTTTCGATTTAATTATTTTGTCAATTTTCCCTTGTTTTCACATCCATTATGAAACCAACAAATTTCTCTATATATAGATACCACAAAGTACACAACAACGACATCCAGATTAGAAGTATCTAACATTTATTTTTCAGAAGCAAACATGTCAACATCTAACGACTCGGACGATTCCTCTTCCGACGGAGCAACCAGTCCTATCTCAAACCATCCCTCCTCCTTCGTGGAGAACGGAGTGCTAAGTAACGGTCCTCTTCAACAAGCACGGGAAGAAAACGACTAGCTCAGGAGAGAGCTACGTTGAACGCAACACGAGCTCAACAACACGAGGTATAGGTTAGCCCGGGTTGAAGAAAGGCGGGACTTGCTGGAGGGACTGCTGAAGGAGGAGAATGAGGAACGACTTCGTCTGGAAGACATGGTGGCTCTGTTACTGGCCCGTCTACGCCGATACCGTAATAATAATAATTTTTAAAATCTCATTCTAGTAGTAGCTTATGGTTGTTGTTTTGTTTAAACTACTAAAAAAAACTTTTGTAATGGAATGGATGGAGCCCATGTTTGCTACTTTAATTAATCAATTATTTGTTGTTAGTGCTTACTTTCTCAATATCCTACAGTCTTCTTTCTCTTTCACGCTCATTCTCGTTCGTGATAATTTTCGTTGTACTTCTAAAATTTATCCTTAATTATCATCACGGTCGCTTACTTATTACTATTTCTTCAACATTTATCCACTTATCGTATGGTGCTGTTAATCGTTCACGATGACGTCTCATTTTCGTTCAAGCTCATTCTCGTTCAAGCTTATTCACGATCTCTTTCGTTATCTGTTTTGCACTCTCGCTGCTATTTTCCACTGCACCTGTTTATTCTCAATAGACTAAAATCGAATAAGTATAAAATAAATAAATAAATGCAGCCTTTAAAGAACATCAACCAACAATTGAAAGAATTAAATTTCACGTTTTTTCATCTCTCTCGCTCTCGTTCATGCACGCTCTCGATCAAGCCCATGCACGCTCTCGCTGTACGCTCTCGCTGTACGCTCTCGATCAAGCTCATGCACGCTTTCGCTGTACGCTCTCGATCAAGCTCATGAACGCTCTCGATCTCGCTCTCGCTCATGAACGCTCTCGATCTCGCTCTCGCTCATGAACACTCTCGATCTAGATCATCCTCAAAGTAGCTATCCATATCCATTTAACGCGCTAACGATCTCCTTCTTGCCTTCACACCCTGTCTGTCAGCTTCTCTCCCTCCACGTCTAAAAATCAACAACCCAGTAAACAAACAAATAAATAACTTATATGAGAACAAGCCCAACGAAACATTTCAAAACAAAGACCGATGGATAATGGAGTTCGAGCATCGACAGTCAGTCGCCTGTAGATGACAGAAGCAAAACAACCCTAATAGTGAGAGAAAAATGGAAGACCGATAGATGCTGGAGTTCAAGCATCGAGAGTTGCCTGTAGATGAGAGAAACAAAACAACGAAAAATAATGAGAGAGAAATGGAGTGTTTTCAAGTAAGGGAGGAGGGAAAACTAAAATTTGGTACCTAAGTAAGGAGGGGCATGGAGGTCATTTGGCAAAGTAGGTGATGTTAGCAAATGACTAGAAAACTTTATGTTTTGAGAAGGGCAATTAAAAAACTTAATAGGCCCCTACAGGAGGCTTATTTTGTCAATTTTCCCTCTCTCCTCTCTCCTCTCTCTTTCCTCCTCTATCTTCTCTCCTATCCATTTTTTCTCTCTTTTACTTGCAGAAGAAAAAAAAAATATCTCTCTAGCTCTGTTCAATTCTTCTCCCCTCTTCCCCATTTTTTGCCCTCGTTATATCTATTATCCAGTTTTCCCCATCTCCTCTCTCTGCGATTCACACTGATGGTGGAAGATTGGAGTTCTGAAAGTCGACGGTGGTGGAGCAACCGATGACGACATGGATGATGGCGGCACAATCAAAAATCACACCATTAAACTACACCATGCATTTCTCATATCTCTTTGATTGAAGGATCTCTCTCAGATCTATCTCACTCTCTGTCAGATTTTTTTAGCTCTCACTCTCGATTAGATCTTGGCCGGGAGAGACCGAGAGCGAGAACTTGATTGAGACCGTGAGTTGGAGAGCGAGATCAAAGAGATTTGACTTTTTTTTTACGTTGATTTTGGGACTTCGAGAATGAGCACGAGATTGGAGTGAGAAAGATTGAGGTAAATCTAGTTTTCTTCCTTCCTCATATTTTGTTTCCATTTTCAAGTTAATTTAATATACATTTTCTCAAATTGTGTTTCCTTTTATTCCATTAAATTTAATGTATATTTTCCCAAATTTTGTTTCCTTTTATTCAACTCATTTTAATATATATTATCTAATTAAATTTAGTTTGAATATTAATTTGATTTTGATTGGATTCTTCAATTTGTTATGTATGCAATCCCCAACTAAATTTATTGTTCTTAAAAATTAATTTTAATTGAAACTTAGTTTGAAATTGGTGTAGCATCTAAAATAATTGATGTCAATGCATGGTAGTTTTTAAAAAGTTATATTCAGACTTGTAAAGTAAATCAATATTTTTGTAAATTTCAATTTTAAGATGAAAAAAAATACAATATTGCATTTGATAAATTGATATTAAATTGTTGCGATGTAGCTTGACTAAAATAGACTTAATATTTTAATTATGCACATGTTGTTTTAATATTTCATCCTTCTATAAAAAAAATTAATTTCCTAAAAAATTATAAGATAATTGTTTACAAGTTTAAATTATAGATTATATTTTATTTATTAAATTATTTTATAACTATTTAAAAAATAATTTAAATTATAAAGAAGGTCAGAGATGAGATACATTGTCAATTAGGTTGTTTAAAAACTTTTGTGGTAGATAATGATATGGAAAGATAAGATGAAAATTTTTAAAAAATTTTGTTAGTAAATTCGCTATATTTTCACGAAAACTAAAATTTAAAACTTTTTTTAGGCACTAAAATTTAAAACTCATATCAACATAATTAATTCGAAAAGTGAATATATTTAAATTAATAAATAAACAATTTTATTAAATACTAAAAATAGTTACATGGTAATCAAACCATTCAACTTATAACACAAAACCAAATCAAACCCAAAAAAAAGAAAAAAATTGATTCTCTCACTTTCAAAACGGAACATAAGAATCCAACCAAATCAAACAATTCAATTCGATTTTGTTTAGCTATTGATTTTCTTAATGTTTTTAGATAATAGGTTCGAATCCTTTCTTTTTATAATATGAAGATGAAGATAAAATTGTTTGGAAAAAAACTAATTTTTGAAAGATTAAAATTAGTTGATTTAAATTAGTTGGTAAAAATAAATAAACAAATAGTGTAAAGGTTTTATAGTTGATTTAAATTAGTTTTGCTCTTGTTCTCGATTAAGTTTTCAGTATTGCTCTCAATCAAGTTCTCGCTCTCGGCCAATATCTGATCGAAAGTGAGAACGAAAAAAATCTGACGGGGTGCCAGACAAGGTCTCTTTTATTGTGGGATCCTTTGAGCATTTTGGGCTCTGATACGATCCATATTCATGGGGTTTTATCTCCAAATCAATTTAAAATGAGAGAAGTAGCTCATGTCTGTTATAAACGTATGTAAGATCCCTTCTTTAATCAATGTGAGATCCTTAACGTGCACCTTCAAGATCGTGGCGCTTTTGCTCATTGATCTTGGTCGAATCCCATTTTTGGGCTGGAAGCTCGTATGAGCTTTTGGGCTCTGATACCATATTAATATTCATGGGTTTCATCTCAAAATAAATTGGCAATGAGAGGAGTAACTCATGTCTATTATAAACAATTGTAAGGTCCATTTTCTTTTCAATTTGGGCTCTTTTCAATTTGGCGAGTGTTGTTAATAATATTGTTCTCCGAACATTTTAAATTGTACAACTACCACCCTATTGTTTTAAACCTATCACAAGCTTTATTGTCTCTTAGATCTAATTGATATTGAAAATTTTAGATATTTTTGTTTTAAATCTGTATATTGGCATTACATATAGGTGATTTTTTTTCTATAAATTAGACTGATATATTTTTACTTATATTTTTTCTCATTTTTTCTATTGAATATATTTTATGTTGTTGGATGTGTATGTATGCACAGTGGCACATCGAGGATTCTATGTCAGAGGCACAAATACATGTAAAGATAATAGATAATTTAAAAATATCAATTTCATTCTAAAACTTAGCGATGTCTATCAATTTTCACCCTACAATTGGATAATGTTGTAATTTTCACCTTGTACTTAAATTTACAATTCGATAGATGTTCATTTGAAAAATTGTTAAAAAAAATAATCTCAAGTGTCAAATGAATTACAAAACGCTTAAATTTTTGTATGAGAATATTGACATAAGAGTTATTTTAAATTTGAAAGTTTTGGCAGAGTTATTTAACCGGGATTTTGTGCATTAATCAAACATAATTTGAAAAACTTGATTTTTATTAAATTGGTAAGTTTTCGTAGATTTTTAAAATTAATGGGTGAATTAACGTAAATTTAATAAAGAGATAAAAATTATAACATTTATCTAAGTTTAGGGTTATGAACTTAAATTTACTAGAAGAAATACATTCCACGATATAAATTTAATTAGATATATTTGGTAAAAAAAATTAAAAATACATTTTTAAATTAAAAGAATTAGACATATTTGTCAGAAAAAAACTTATTTAAAAAATTTTATATATTTTCTATCTAACAAAAACATTTTTCAAAAAGAATCGGGCATATTTTGGTAAATAGAAAAAGAAAAGAAAAAATTGGATCAGACGAGACATGTCGAAAAAAAAACAAACAAACAAGAAAACAAAAATCGCATTACATAAGGGTCAAATGATGGACATGTTGGTAAATATACACTGTATATATGAACTGTGTAATACTGACAAACAGATTACAACTTAACTGGCTACAAACGATATAATTTGAACAACTTGATGAACACCAACACTTGATAAAAAATAGTCGAGGCACGTTTCAATAGCGCTGACCTGAAGACAAGTATTCGCTCTCTGCACAAGTTGCTAGTAGACTACAGCGATCGTCTGAGCAAAATACAACGACTAACTCGAACTACTCGGATTTGGCAGAACTCTTAGACACTTGCTTTCAACACAAACAAAAATAACAACTCAAAAAAAGAGAGAACTCTTGGGAGAGAAGAAGAACTCAATTGAGGTATACTTGGATATCTCAAAATGAACAAAACTACAACTATATATAGTTGTCCAAACATGTGACCTATCACACAAAATTAAACATATATGTAACTTTTTTTTGCATATGTTACAGATGTAACTTTAACATATATAAAGTTACAAATTAACAAAATAAAGAAACAATTTTTTCATTTAAATAAATAACTCCAAATTTAATATTAAAATATACAAAATCACAAACATATTCACAACGTATATGTGAATAAGTTTTTTTAAATTACACTTTATTTCACACCTTTAAATCCAACAATCCCCCACATGAAAGAAAGTGAGACAGACAAGAGTATACGACCAAGACATTGAAAGCAAATAGATACGTTATGCATTATGAGAGGTGTCTTTTGAACTTAAACTTTCCTTAGTGAATATTTATCGAATTTATCGAAGAAATAGTGAGAACTAGCTCTAGAACTAATTTACGCATCATGAGAGGTGTCTTTTGGACTTGAACCTTCCTTAGTGAATATTTATCGAATTTACCGAAAAAATAATGGGAACTAGCTTTGGAACTATCCTTCTCACGATAAATTGAGACAACAAATATCACACATAACTTATCTTGTATCTTTGAGTTCTATACGGTTGTATCAATTTTGGTCCTGGCCAAGATCCTAAATTCATGAGAGCTTTAGAGAACATAAGCCGTTTGAAAAGTTCTCATAGAACCGACCCAATTCTACTCTCACATAGGTGATATTGATTAAGAGTATTCTGTCACTACCCCTCTTGTACTCGAGATATCAATATGACCTTAACATCAACAGATCACACACTTTATAATGTAACATCATAAATTGGGAAAGTTTCATAGTGTGTCGACTATGAAATATCGAGTCATTTTGCTAATTGAACCTAGATATTGGGATCTCCAGTCAATTAGGTTAGGTTACCACCAGATACTTTATTTTATAGGCTTTAATCCCACTTCCTTCAATGTATAAGCCACTTGTTCTCTTGACAAGCCTTTCGTCAAAGGATCTGCAACATTCTCTTTTGACATAATCAATGGAAATTATTCCATTAGAGAGCAATTGCTTGATAAAACTATGCATGCATCTTATGTGTCTTGACTTCCCATTGTAGACATTATTCTTAGCTCTCATTGAGGCTGCTAAGCTGTCACAATAAATACATATGGCACTTACAGGCTTCGACTACAATGGAATATCTTCAAGAAAATTTCGAAGTCATTCTGCTTCTTCTCCAACTTTATCAAGAGCTATAAACTCTGATTCCATAGTAGACTGCGCATGTCTTTTTAATTTGAAGATTTCCATGACACAGCTGCTCCACCTAAGGTAAATATAAAGCCACTGGTTGACTTAGTCTCCATGCCATCGAAGATCCAGTTTGCATCACTAAATCCTTCCAGTACTGATAGATATTTCTAATAATGCAATCTATAGTCTAAAATGTACTTTAAGTACTTTAAAACTCTGACTAACGCATTCCAATTATCATGCCCATGATTGCCTAGTGTATCTTGCCAATCTTCTTACTGAATCAATATCAGGTCTTGTACAATTCATTATGTACATTAAACTTCTAGTTGTGTCAATTATCAACATATCATTCACATATAAACAAACAATGACACAATCTCGATCTATAGTTTTAACATAGATACATTTATCACACTCATTTATCTTAAATCCATTGATAACATAGTGTGATCAAACTTCTCATGTCATTGCTTGGGTGCTTGTTTCAACCCATAAATTGACTTAACAAGTTTACAAACTTTATTTTCAAGTCCTTTTACAACAAACTCTTCAAGTTGTTCCATACATATTTCTTCATCTACATATCTATTTAAAAATGCAGTTTTTACATCCATTTGGTGTATTTCCAAATTTCGTAAACCTTCTATAACAATTAACATCCTTATAGATGTAATCCTTATCACTGGAGAATAGGTATTAAAGAAATCTAGTCCTTCTTTCTGACAATAGCCTTTAGCCACTAAACGAGCTTTATATGTATCAATAGTGTCATCAGCCTTTAGCTTTCTTTTGAAAATCTATTTCCTTCCAAGAGGTAAATCAACCAATACACATGTATTGTTCTACAAAATGGATTTCATCTCACTATTGATAGCTTCTCTCCAATAAGGTGCATCTGGAGACGACACTAACGACACAGTTTCTTGGAAATTTTGAGGTTCTTCTTCTATCATATAAATTATGAAATCAGGTCTAAAGGGAGTAGTTTTCTTAGCTCTTTTACTTCTTCTAGGTTTGATATGAATTTCCTAATCATTTTGACCTTTCGAAGAGCTAGCCTCATGATTYCTCTTGGTACCATTACCTTGCGGTATTTCTTCTTTAAGAAGAAATATATCCTCAAAGACTTCAACTTCAATAGATTTCATAATAGTATTGTTATTAATATCACGTATTTCTGATTTAATCATCAGGAATATATAAGCAACACTATGCATAACATAGCCTATAAAGACACAATCAACTGTCTTAGGTCCAAGTTTTGTCTTTTTTGGTAAAGGAACCTGTACCTTTGCCAAACACCCTCACACATTCAATATTTTCTATTTGGGTGACTTCTTTTTCTACACTTCATAAGGTGACTTATTAGTCCTCTTATGTGGAATTTTATTTAAGATAAAATTTGCTGTAAGCAAAGTCTTCGCCCACAAATTATGGGGGTATACCTGAACTATTTAACATGCAATTAAACATGTCCTTCAATATTCGGTTCTTTCTTTCAGCTACACCATTTTGTTGTGATGTATGAGCTGTCGTAGTTTGATGGATTATACTATTAACTTCACAAAATTTAGAAAGAGATGATGATTCATATTCACCACTCCTATCTTATCTAAGCACTTTTATTTTCGTCTCAAGTTGATTTTCAACTTCAGCCTTATATGTTTTGAAAAACATCTAAAGTCTCATCTTTACTATGTAATAGATATACATAACAATATTTAATTACTACAATCATCAATGAATGTGACAAAGTATCTCTTACCACCTCTTGTGGGAGTACTTTTTAAGTGACGGTATTAAATCAAGTAACTCATTACTTCTTTCCACGGATGAAAATGACTTTCTAGAAAATTTTGATTCAACTTCACATTTGTGTCTATTATCAATGTTAAAATTAGGCAATAGTCTTAAACTTACCATTCTTTGTAAAGAATGATAATTGACATGTCCCAGCCTAGAATGTTATACATCACACAACTCAACAATATAAGCAGAAGAGTTGTTATTATTATTATTATTATTGGGCACGTGTGCCAGTACATTCAATTTAAACATGTCATCATTCAGATAGTCTTTTCCCACATACATACCCCCACTTAGTCAGTATAAACTTATCTGACTCAAATACAAGTTTGAACCCATTTTTATTTAGTAGGGTTCCTAACACAAGATTCTGTCGAATTTCTGGCACATGCCACACATCAACGAGGGTAAGTATCTTTCTAGAAGTCCATTTCAGCAGGACTTTTCCTCTACCTTCCACTGAGGCTATTGAAGCATTTCCCATGTATAGTTTATCACTGTCATCTAGCTTCTCATAAGTAGTGAACAATGATTTGTCCCCACAAACGTGCCTAGTAGCACTTGTATCAATCCACCAGCCTTCGGTGTTAGAGGTCATATTTACCCTAGAGATGACAGCAACTAGATTGTCATTTTCCACAATATTGGCCTGGTTGTTGGAGCTTTATCTCTTATTGTGTCTACAGTTTACAGCTATATGACAACTTTTGCCACAAACCCAACAGATTGCACGAATGCGCTTGTTAGCGTAATTCTTTGGCCCAAGATTCACATTCTTTGTCTTAGATTGATTCTTCTTGGGATGACGCCTTGAAGCTTGAGTAATATGGACATTAGCTTCAACTTTACGTGGTTCTTTGTCCCCTTTTATGTTGTCCTCTTCAATGTGGAGTTTCACAGTAAGATTCAACTTTTTTCTCTTGTGTTTTAGATAACATTTGAATTCTCTCCAAGCATGAGACAATTTCTCAATCACAGCATTAACTTGAAATGATTCATTAATGACCAATCACTTTGAAAATCACTAATGATAATTTACAATTCTTCCAACTTGTTGACTACCAACTTGGTATCAACCATTTTATAATCTAAGAATTTTCCAACGAGAAATTTCATAGTATTAACATCTTTCAACTTATACTTCTTGTCTAATGCCTCCAACAATTGCCTTAAAGTATCAAAGGCATTGCAATAGACATTATACAAGGTGTCATCTAAGCAACTCAGAATGTAGTTGCGGCATAGGAAGTCTGAATGCGACTACGCTTGCTTGGCAGCTTTAGTTTCAAGAGTCATTGCTTCTAAGAGAGTAGTTGGCCATACCTGATTTAGGATGTGAGCAAGATTTAGGGTGGTGAGATAGAAGATCATCTTCTATTAACATCTTTTGAAGTTTTCTCCCTTGAACTTCTCTGGTTTTTCAGCATGAGATTTGAAAATGGCCAATCCCATCATCGAAGGAGCGTTGGCAGAAGTGTTTGTATACATGATTAATTGTCTTCAGATTGTTGGTAAATATACGCTGTATATATGAACCGTGTAATACTGACAAACAGCTTACAACGTAACTGGCTACAAACGATATAAATTTGACAACTTGACGAACATCAACACTTGATAAAAAAAATAGTCGAGCACGCTTCAATAGCGCTGAACTGAAGACAATTATTCGCTCTGCACAGGTTGCTAGTAGACTACAGCGATCGTCTGAGCAGGATACAACGACTAACTCCGGTAGAACTGCAATCTCGAACTACTCGGATCTGACAGAACTCTTAGACAGTTGCTCTCAACACAAACAAGAACAACAACTCAAAAGAAGATAAAACTCTTAGGAGAGGAGGAAGAACTCAATTGAGGTATGCTTGGATATTTCAAAATGAACAAAACTACAACTATATATAGTTGTCCAAACATGTAACCTATCACACAAAATTAAACACATATGTAACCTTTTT
>NW_019104660.1:78403-95130 GCF_001995035.1 Momordica charantia
TTACAAATTAACAAAATAAAGAAACAACTTTTTCATTTAAATAAATAACTCCAAATTTAATATTAAAAGAAACAAAACCACAAACATATTCACAACGTATATGTGAATAAGTTTCTTTAAATTACACTTTCTTTCACACCTTTAAATCCAACAATACAAGGGTGGGGGCACGGAGATTAAACCAATGGAGCATAAGACAATTTTCTACTCAATTTGCACACTAAATTATATTTATTTAAAATCCAGGGGGGAAACGTGCCCCCCTTGTCCTTTCATGGATCCACACCTATGTATGCATGTGAATCTATATTTTTACTTATATATGAAATAACTAAAATATTAATAAAATAAATAATATTTTATTAGTAAAATAAATAAAAAACCACATAGATAAATATATAATTATTTTGAATGAAAATCGCGTACATTATAGGCGATTTCTACAATCTACACAAGTTCCCCTACTAATTCATCCCTAGCAAACACCTTACATATGATATTGTTGGCACCTAAATTGTATTCGTTGTAAGGAATGACTTTAACACCTAACCTACTTTTTTTTAATAGTTTGGATGCATGTAATTTTTTATTTAAATTACATTTATTTTGTTAATACTCTTAAATCTACATTATTTTTGTAATTTGTTTTTAAAATTATA
This sequence comes from Momordica charantia, assembly GCF_001995035.1. The sequence continues at coordinate 79,063 of NW_019104660.1, forward strand.
TTATTCTTAAAATTAACTTGAATTAAAATCATGATATTATGCAATTTAGAATATATATATTCTTGTAGGAATGAAGAATTCATTTTGCAGCGGAATTTTGATTTTCTAAACAATTTAGAAATCTTGGATTTCTCCTTAACATGACCCGGCCCCTCAAGATCGTGGCTTTTTGGCTCATCAATCTTGGCCGGATCCCATTTTTTGGATCGATTGCTCGATTGAGCGTTTTGGGCTCTGATATCATATTCATATTTATTGAGTTCCATTTCAAAACCAATGGGCTATGAGAGGAGTAACTCATGTCTATTATAAAATATTGTAAGGTCCATTTTATTTTCAATATGGGATCCTTAACACTCACTATATTATTTTTTAAAATAGTTTCTAAACTACGTTCTTTCTATCATTATTTTTAAAAATAACATTATTTAAAAAAAATCTTTTTTAATTCATTCAAAATAATAATTAACTTCTATGTCATCTAATAATTAAAAATTAAATGAAACTAACAATGAACTAAGATTCCAATTGATACATATTTTCAAAATGGAGAAGATGCCAATATACTTTGAATCTCAAACACAGTAACTAATATGTGAAATTGAAATTATGGCCGGTGTGCATCAAATTACATCGATATATATTCCACAAAATAACAATGTAACAAAATCTCATTCCTCATATTATATATGCAAGAGAGCAAGAGGATATTATCTTGGGAGAGGTGATGAGAAAGAAAAATGGAGAGAATTCTTTCTGTATTGAAAATAATTTTTTTTAGTATAACACGTGGGGGTAAGGATTCAAACTTGTGACCTCTTGGTCGGAGATGCCTTAATTAATTGAGTTATGCTAAGATTGACCAAAAAATATGGAAGTTTTTGTAAGAGAAAAGGAGAGAGATTTTTGGAGAGCATGCCTTCTCTAAACAAGTAAAAAAAATATATATGGAGGGGGACGTGCGTAGAGATTGATAGAGACTAGGAGCTTTCCCTCACTATATAGAATATCTCTTTATATACGAAGGAAATTTGTAGCAGAAAAAAAAAGTCAAATACTAATACATTAATTTATATAATGAAATTATAAAATAAAAGTTAGGGAATATAAGATATGGAGGGGGGAAGATATTTTATATATTTTTAAAAATATAATTTTCTCTTCTAAATTTTCATTTATAAATTCAGAATTTTATTTAAATTAATTTTTATTTTTAAGTTTTCGATATCTTTATATATTTTTTTTATTTTTTATAACAAATAAAAAATATCAAATAAAATAAAAATGACCCAGACAAATTACGATATCTAAAAGCATAATTCAATTCTAGCTACCTACACACCCACCTATCGTTTCCATTAAATGTATTGGTAAGTGATAATTTAAAAACCAAAATACATTTTTTTTTAGTACCACCAAAATACTTATGTTGAAGTTTGGTAAGTGATAATTTTTTTTCATGTATAATTAATATCGATACCAAGATATTTTGAGATGTCTCCTATCCTACATTCCTATAAAATAAATGTAGTATGATCATATTTTCTTCGGTTGTGGGAGCCCAGATGCTCGTTCCAAGAATATCTTAGATTCTCACAAAACAAACTACCCGTACTTAAGAGATTGGGATGAAAGCAATTCGAATCAGGTCAAATTTTTTACCAAAATAAAAATCGAACCAACAATAGGAATACTTCCAAAAAAAAGTCGAGCCACAACTAATTTCCTTAGACTGGTTAAATTTTTTGTAGTGCGTAAGATTTTAGCAAAATTATCCAAACAAAAAACACAAACTTATATAAGAACATAATGAGAAAAAAATAAAATTCAGGAAATCAGAAAAAATTATATACATTAGGTGAATTTAAGGGAAATCAAATCAAATACAAAATTCAAGTATTTTAATCAAACATGAACATTACTAAAATAGAAACAAATTTTTTTCTTGATGAGAAGAAATCGAGCAAACAAGAGAGTAAGGGACAATAAATTAGAGACAGTGAGTAAGATGAAAAAGAAATTAATTACTATAGAGTAAAGCAAGAGGAGCTTTAGTTGCAAAAGAAGAGAGGATAAGGCTTGGGCATGAGGTCACGACCTCAATCACAGTCGTAGAAGAGAGTGGAATAGTGTTGGGCGAGAGATTTTAGCTTCACTATTGCAGTTGCATGATAGAGGGGAGTGAGGAGAATCAACGCTTCAGTAACTATATATTACAAAATCGCTAAGATATTCAACATTGCATTACCATTTGGAACTACAGTCGAAGTTCATGACCAGGATGTGGAGAAGTCGTAAGTCATTGTGTTATTATGTAAACATCGATATTATAGTTATTAACTTGTGGTTTTTGCAGCATGGATAAGAGATCTCTTTTGATTCGATTCAAATGTATATGGGACAAGATGAACAACAAAGGTCAGTTGAAAGGGATAATTGTGACATTGACAGTGACATTTGCACAATATAAAAGAACATATTGTAATGATGATGTAGTTCAAATTCGATTAGTCCATAAAAATTTGATATCGTAATGATGATATAGTTCAAATTCGAGCATCAAACCTTTTCGTTGTACATTGGGAATAATGGTGATGTCTAGCTTGTTTTGATATGGGAGGATGTATCTAAGCTACTGCTCTTCATAAAGACCTTACCAAATGACATAATTAAGGAGTCTCGACATACATTAATTGCCTACAATAATCCACGTGATGCTCATGGAGATATAGATCGCCACATTACATAAAGGTTCAACGTGTACCAATCTTTTTTTATGAACAACGAACCAACAAGCACTCATAAATGACAATGCTAACCTATAAGAAGCATACAACCAGAATTTGTTGTCATACCAACCAAAATGGGATACAACGGAAACACAAAAGTTTGGTTATTCCTACCAAGGATAGAGAGGTGAGTGCACTTAGTGAGACAAATGAACTGGAACTGGATCTGCAATACAAGAAAGACTAGGTCATTATGAAGAAAACCTTGTTAGTAATGCAACAGTAATGGAATGATCGCATGTCATTTGGGAGTGCCCAAATGTGGTCCATTTGATGTGCACATACTTGAACCTTCTATCATAAGTTTGAGTATCATCTTAAATAGGATACTTGGTACAGATGATGATATCTATGTCAAAAGGTATGTCTGTCGAAGGATGAACTGCACACCAAGCTATCTATGTTTGTTATCAATAAATTTGAGTATTTTGTAAAGAAATCGATGATTGATCTACTAGTGGTGCAATACATAGACAAAAATTGTAACTGAAGACTACGTTTAAAGAAAATAAAAAATGATTACGACATATTCATTGTCTCCAACTACATACGTGCACATGCATGCACGAAGAGGTCTTAAATTACGATCACAGGTAAAGCTAGTAGGCATGTTTGTTGCCAACATAATAAAAGATAAAATGATAGGAACTGGTCGTGTTTATAGGTAAAGAGACATTGTCTAGGAAATGAGGCAGGAATACAGGGTGAATATTAGTTATGATAAGGTGATCGTGCTAGTAAAATAGCATATGGCCTCTTATAGGGTACATGCACCATGTTTGCATGTTTGCGGGGAAGCCTTGAAGATAGAGAATATGCATATAGTTTTTGAGATACAATTGGACAATTTTGTGTCTTTCAAGTATATGTGTTGATGGCTTTGAGAACATGCATCAGAGAAATTTCAATATGCACTGGTCATGTACTTATGGTCGATGAGACACATCTGAAGGCCAAATACAAGGATGTAATGTTGATAGTAGTGACCATGTATAAGAATAATCAGATATACCCTGTGGTGTTTGCAATCGTAGACAACAAGAACGACTAGTCATGGAAGTGGTTCATTAAAACTTGAATGCGACGATCATTGAGGTGTCTGATTTAGCATTTATATCAAACTAGCATGTATGAATCATGAACTCAGTACGAGATGAAATCTAGACCGCATTTCATGCACTATGCAATTACCACGTTGAGAAGAGAATCAAGGTTTAAGGACAATGCAACATCAGAGTTTTTTTATTTTACTTTTAAAGTGTTCTGATATTCTAAATTTGTGAGGTATTAAGACAAGCTTCTTTAGTGTCGAGGTGTTGTTGCACGATATTTGGAGAGGTTGGAATTGAATGAGGGGTAGCTTGTTATCAAGTCTAGAATCAGTACCATACTATGACAATGATCAATGCTGAATCTATAAATGCCATTTTGAGAACTGTGCGAAATTACTGATAATTGAATTACTCGACCATGTCCGATCTTTAATATAAAAGATGATTTTTTATGCGAGGAGGATTGGTTAGGGTGGTAGTAATTCATCAGTTTCACAATATAGTTAGACGAGACTTAGAGAAGCGTTCAAGAAGTCAAGACAAATAATGTAAAATACATTCGTTAGTACTAATACAATGTAAAAAAATTTTAAAAATAAAAATAAACCTACGCCACAACCATACATTATTGACCTAAACAAATTTAAATACTTAATTAATTTATTTTAACTAGTCTTTTTAACATTAAAAAATAGTTTTTTTAATGGGTACTTAATTAAATTAGTTAGTCATAAAATTTATATTTTTTTTATTTATTAGATATAAAAAGAAATAAAACTTAATCATGCAAAATTTGAAATCAAATCCTACCCTTCACATAAGCAAAAACTATAGAAAAAGAAATATGATAAAAATAATTGAAACAATAAAAAAATATATATAATGGCTAATATTGATTATAACAAATATTTTGTAAATCTTTTTAWTTATACCCATTAGCCATATAAATTAAAAATATGACTGTAGAAGTGTTAGTCTTTAACAAAATATAGATTTATAATCAAAATATAAAACTAAATATAAATGAAATTAAATAAGAAAAGATATTCGAGACATAAAAAATGAATGCAAAAATTTTATGTTTCGTTAGTTCTTCCTTGATTTTATTTATTTGATTTTTGCCTCAATATTCTCTCAGAAATTTAATACTCCTCTTATTTAATTTTTCATTTGCTTATTAAACTCACCTATTCAATAATTAATATATTTTTGCCACTTAATTTAAAACTTTAAGGCTCCAATCAACATATTAAGGCCACCATTTTCTAAACCTTGGACTGTTTAGAATCATTTAGGAGATTTTTTTTAGTCAAATTAGTTAGGAGATTAAACACTTGTTTCAAATACGAAAATATTATTATTTTTCTTTTAGTACAGACACGAGAATATTCTAATATACAAGAACTAAAAACTAAAAACTAAAAACAAAAAAAGAAATGGTTATCAAACGCACCCTTAATAGCCTAATATGGCAATCTGTTTTATATATAGTTTGTCCTCTCCCCTTCTTTAATTAGCAAGTGCAAAATACATACTTATATGGTCCATTCGACAGAGTTGTAAGGAGTGGATTTGAGTAAGAAACTTCACTTGTTGTTCAAGTGAAGGACTTAAAAGTTTAATATTTTAACAGTAAATCTACTGTATAATCTCCCTCCATGCTCACAATTATAAATATTGAAGTTTTATCGATTGTAATGCAGTATATATATATATATATATATATTCAATTACTATAGATTATATGAATTATAATTCAATTTTATTGTACAGTAGTTTTATTTAAATAATCTTAATTCTCTAGTGAAAATTTATTATTATTAAATAAATTTTAAAAAGCCAAACTTAAATAATTAAATTTAAACATATCACGAAATCAAATTAATTAAGTACTTAAATAATCTTAATTCTTTAGTGAAAAATTATTATTATTATTATTTTAATTATTGTTCTCTCCTATACATGTTTATATATATTGTTGAGGGTAAAACCCGAGCAGGACGCGCGTCCATTCCCTAGCGGGAGGGGGACCACGTACAGTTACCTCCCACCTTTCCTTGCCATCGAGTAGGACACACGTCTAATCAAGCAAGCAGTTATGCCTCGTACATAACCGTAGCAGGGGACGGCGTGCACTATCGATACCAAGGGGCGCACCCTACAACTATAAGGGACGAGTCTATGAGCCGTAGAGGCGCTACAACCTTACGGCTGTTAGGAATATGTCCCGAGACACTTGCCAAATGGCACGTCTCACGACTGCCATCTCTAATCGTCATCCTTCCTGGTCGGCCATCTGGGGCTATAAAAGAAAGGACTCTCGTCCTCTCCAAGTAAGTGAAAAACATGTCACTAATACTTGAGGTGTCTTAAATTAATAAAAGATTTTGGAGTCACCACCAATCATGTTGAGGGTGTGACTGGTCACCCAATTTGAATAAAGTAAAAAAAAAAAATTGTCTGCATAAATTAGATCGAGTTCGGGAGTCATCTGTGTATAGGAAAATTGTTAGCACCCTACAAAACCCATGAAAACGATTGCCAGTATATGTAAAATAAATTGCAATTAAATTATATAATATTTCCATTTATTTTTAATATTTTGAAGGAATTGCATTAATAATAATATTTATTAGCATAAATATATAATATTAAAGCAACATTTGTTTTACGACCAATATATCTATGATATTTTTTCTCTTAAAAAAATATAATGTGATGATAGAATAAATAAATTTCACCCAAGATAGCATAAATTATATGATTGTCTTTTTGGAAAACTATTAAAGTTGAAAATAAAATATATATTGAGATAACATGAATTAATTTTTTCTACAAAATAACATATTAAAAAATTCAAAAATTCAAAAAATTCAAATAAATCTATTATATTAAATGAATTTATAAATTATATAAATATTCGTAAGGACATTTTGTTACATTTTTAAAATTTAACGCATCCTCAAGAATAAATGGTCCAAAACAAACGTGAATATCCAAATATTATTGGATATCCTTATAAATTTACCTACTAAACAAACGTGGTTATCTGAAGATGCCGAACATCTAAAATTTCGGGCATCTGAAATTCTAGGCATCTATATCCCCGAAAAAAAACGGCCCCTAAAGGTCTTGCTTTGAATTTATATCCATGTGATTTTTTTAGTTTTTATTTAATTATATATAAGAATGACGTTCAAATTAGAAATTTTGATAGGTGGTTGATTTTTTAGTCTTTTTTATTATGGGTATTTTTGAAAAATTTTAAAAGATACAGAATCTGTGTTAGTAGATTTTTTCGAACCATTGTGAGCAAAATAAAAAAGTTCCCATAAAATTAAAAATAAATTACATGGAACAATTATGAGAATGAATAATATAAATGGCGATCATAAAGAAAAAAATCGATTACAATTTGTTTTTTAGGGAAAATCGATTACAAAATTAACTCAAGTAAGAAGACTATTCTTTAAATGTGAAAAATTATCAATTTTCAATTTTTTAAGAGAAGAAATTTTTTCTTAAAATTATCAACAGACAAATAAATAATGGAAATTACAATGTAACTTTGCACCACTCATGGAAATTTTGAAATTAATGTATTGCCTTAATAATTTGATTTTCATCTTTGCAAGTCAATTGTTTTTTTATTAATTGAAAAACATTTTAATTCTAACCAAAAAGTCATATGTGACCAAATCATGAGTTTTGTAACCTGCACAAAAAAAAAAAAATCCAAATCTGCTTCGAACCATCGTGAGCAAAATAAGAAAGTTCTCGACGAAATTAAATGCAAATTACATGGAAACAATTATGAGAATGAATAATATTAATGACGATCCTAAAGAAAAAAATCTTTTTTTAGAAAAAATCAATTACAAAATTAAATTCAAGTAGATGAATGTTCTTTCAATGTGGAAAATTATAATTTTTTATTTCTTTTTTTAAGAGAATAAATTTTTTCTTAAAATTATCAATGGGCAAATAAATAATGAAAATTACAATATAAGTTAGCACCATTCATGAAAATTTTAATGGCAAGGAAAAAATCTGTTACAAAATTTCAAGTTGGAGGAATATTCCTTTAACTGTGGAAAATTATCATTTTTTCATTTTTTTAAGAGAAGAAAAATTTTCTTAAATTATCAACAGGTAAATAAATAATGAAAATTGAAATGTAACTCTGCACCATCATGAAAATTTGGAAATTAATGTATTGTCTTGCTTAATAATTTTATTTCCATCTTTGCCAGTCAATTATTTTTTTTACTTCACATTTTAATTCATTATTATGTATATTTGACTATTTAGTATTTTAATGCAAGTTCATATTTTTAAAAAAGAATAAATAAGAAAAAAAATACAATCACATTAAATAATATTCTTATTAAAGAAATAAAATTTAGTGTCAATTTTGTAATTAAAACAATGTAGCCTTACCTTTCTCTGAAATCTCACATTTCATTTCATCTTTTCTCTATGGGATGAGAAACCAAATGCACATCTCTTACCCTCAGTCTTTAGTTTTCAATTGTTTTCATAATTACCACTGTCATTAGTCGTTGCCGTTGATACCACTTATGCTCGTAGCTGCAAACGTCGTACTGATGTTCATCATCACCTCCTGTTGGCATCATTGTCACTCTTGCACTTTCTTTAGGTTTAATATGTTTACTAACATCCTCCTTCCCCTTCGGGTATTCTTTCATCAATTGCATTATTGTCTTGCATCTGTTGTTCAAAATTAGTCATCTCTTATTTGCAATCTTCTACTATAACTTATTTCACCAAAATTCGATTTAGAGGGATTGATTCTAATGTTTTGTATTTATATAATTCATGTGGAATTTTAATAGTCATTGGTTTCATTATAATAATAATAACAATAATAAGTAAATTAAAAACAATATAATAGTTATCCATTTCATTGTAATAATAATAACGGTAGGTTTATGTTACCAAACAAAAATTAATATAAAAAACATTAAAAAATTAAAGGGATATTATGGTCCAAAAAAGTTTCTCTGAGATTGTGTCTTTTTAACATAGTATAGATTATTTTTCCATATAAAAAAATTGAACAAATATGCAAATTTGAATTGTCAAACCTCTCTAATTTCTTTTAGATTACATTTTGTTGTCTCTACTACTTTCCATAAGAGTATTATCCTGAAAGAATGTGAATCCTGGAGCAGTTGCAGTAGAACGCGTTCTTGAATTTCTTTTGAAATTTAAAATACAGAAAAATATAAAACAGAGAAGAATGTTGGATTTTACCTTTGAAGACTATTCTTTATGTAAACCCAAAGAGACAACAGCATTTGATCTTCCTCGCTAAGTCTCTCAATCGAGAATCCGAATTGTGAGATCCAATTACAAGGAATTGAGAGAGTAAGAGCGTTAAGAAATTTAAGCGTACATTAAGGGTTCAACTTAATGTTATATTTATTGAGGAAAAATTCATATATTATCCTTTTGGATATAGGATATCTTCCCTGAATCTAGGGGAAATCTCAAGACCAATAGGATATCTTATCCTTTTCAAAAAGTAGAAAATAAGGATTTTTTCAATCCATAACATTAGCCCCCACTCTCATAATACATGGTATTAATTTTGAATCTTTATCCAAAATTAACATACATTTTTCCCAAACTTTGCTAATTATCATGAATTAGCTCCTTCACCTATAAGGAACACATAACACACATTCGCTAGTGAAGCTCATACCATCATTATCTGAAACATAGTTTGCATTGTAATAACCTTTGATCATAGAATGCAACTAGTTAAAGTGCAAACAGTAATAATTCATTGCTCTTAAAATACCCTAATAAACGATGAAGAGCAGTTCAATGGTTTTTACTATAGTATATCCACTCAAACTACTAACAGCATATGCAATATCAGGTATAGTATAGTTTATTAGAAACATAACACTACCTATAATTTTGCATATCCAGATTGAGATACATTATCACTCTTATTTTCTTAAGACTCGTGCTAGCATCATAAAGTATTCTTACAGGTTGACTATAAACAATCAAAGTATTTTAACATCTTCTCAATATAGACATAGGAAGAACCCATTATCATATTTACTTATCTTAACACAAAGTTTTACATCAACCTCTCCTAAATCTTTCATTTCAAAATGTAAAGATAAAGGAAACTTGGTATCACCTAATGACATCTAAATTTTTGAAAAACTAAACATGTCATTAACATATAAACATGTAATCACACAATTAACTCAAAAAAACTTTGGCTAAACTTATTAGAKTATTATTAAATTTCTCATACATTGTTTAGGAGCTTGTCTAAGACTATAAAGAGAACGTTTAAAGCTCGCATATCTTATTCTTTTTGGACTAGTAATAAAAATATCCTCCTCCAAATCATCTCTAAATCATCATCATGACATTTACTTTAGAATAACTCGAAACTAAAAAACCATATTTCCTTACAACCATATTTCTTTACAACCTATTTACAAAATAATATCTCAATATTTCAATTAAAAAACAACTAATATATGCAACAAATTTCAACACTATAATCTATTTTAAAACTTAACTAAAAAACTAACCTCAGGCTCAAAATACAATTAATCAAAAGTAGATCAAATAAGTATAAATTTCAACACGACCTCTCTACTTCAGAATAACCTAAAACTAACCAACCATATAATCTACTTCTAACCTAATCACACAAAATAATATCTTAATATTGCAAAATAATCTCCCTCGTGGTGTTTGGAGATGGCCTCGATTTTCGTCCAATCTTAGCGAAATTTAACACAAGATTGTTACTATTTCTCCCTCTATAATGGGAGGACATGTTTATCTGGACCCCTGCAGCTTCGGGTATCTTTTCGGTGACTAGTGCTTGGGATGTGGTGCAGTTGAGTAGCGTATGGGTTCCTTGGTTTTGGTTGTTATGTTTTGAGGTAATATTCTCAAACACTCTTTTATTGCTTGGTTGGCGATTCGTGATCGGCTCTATACGAGGGACAGACTGCATGAGTGTACGTCGGTCGATCGGACCGATTTTTAGGTGAAAACTCTCGTCGACCGACATATGGTCGATTTTTAAAAAGGAAAACTGACCTACCGAGAAGGCGGTGCTTCCCTCGACCGAGTTTATGCTAGTTTGGTCGGTCGGTTTTTCGACAAACCGACATTTTTTTTTTACATTTTGTGTTTTTCGACAAGCCTTTGAACATAAATCCAGCTTGAAAAGGAGCGGATTTGTGGCGAATCTGAGTGGCAAGGGTTGTGAGGGGACACCGTGGAGAATCTGAGCAGCCAAAAGAAAACTTGACGATTTGGTGGTGCTAGAACGAAAAGTTGAGACGAAGAGTTAGAGTGTCAATATTGAGTTAGGGAAGACACACCATGAGACGATGTTAACAACGTCAGCATTGGAGGGAAAAATGACAGAGAGAGGGGGTGGGGCGAGATAGAGAGGAAAGGAGGCGAGTGGTGAGAAAAATGGGGCGAGAGAGAGAAAGAAAAATATGAGAGAAACTAAGGGAGAGGAAAGGATAAACCAAAAAGTAAAGAAATTTGAAACTGTTGATTTTATCAAAGATTTAATCAGCTATTTTTGGACAAGGAAAGAAGAATGAGAAACTTGATTATTGTGGTTCAATCTCATAGGATCTACATCCACTATGCTAACTAATGTTCTTTCTTTTATTTAGGATGACCAAGGAGGTTCTTGGAGTATACAACTTAATGGGAAAAAGAAAAAGAAGTACAAAACTCACGTGCCTAACTAGCTTAATATAGCTAATAGGCTAGTCCTTTTACAGCTGTAACTCAAGTATTAACCAGAAGGTAAAAGAAGGTATGTATGTAAGTGACATATGTTATCCACAACAATCATCCTCTTGGCACTTATCAGACATCCTTAAATGTGTTCAACAATTGACCTCAGCAGCTTTCAAAAAACAATTTCATTTCTTCAGCCAATACCTACCTTTAGTAGGTTTCACAGATACTGAATTCTTGTACTTGTCAAGGATTTGGTGAGCATATCAGCAGGATTTTCAATTGAAGCTATCTTCTCGAAGTTTATCTGCTCCTTAAGTACCATATCTCTTAGATAGTGAAATTTTACATAAATATGTTTGGTACGTTCGTGAAACAAAGGATTTTTTTAAAAGTGCTGAGACACTTTGACTATCATAGTAGACTGTAGGAGTAGGCACATCTCCTAGCATTTCACTAACTACTCCTTTAAGCCAAATTGCTTCTTTAGTTGCTTCTGATAGTGCAATGTATTCGGATTCAGTGGTAGACAAAGCAACCACTGACTGGAGTGAGGCTTTCCAACTGACTGTATTTCCAAACAAAGTAAATACATATCCAGTAATAGACCTTCTCTTATCTAGATCAGATGCAAAATCAGCATCAACATATCCCTTTAAACTATTTAGTTCCGAATTTTCATCTGCTGAGTAAATCAAACCAGTTTTGCTGCTTCCTTTTACATATCTAATGATCCATTTGATTACTTCCTAATGGGGCTTTCCCGGAAAACTCATAAAGCGGCTCACCACACTCATTGCGTGTGCCAAATTAGGTCTGGTACAGGTCATCCCATACATTAAACTACCCACAACATTAGAGTATGGTATTAAGGCCATTGATTTTATTTCATCTGGAGTTTTGGGTGACTGAGCCTTTGATAATTTGAAGTGCTGTGCTAAGGGTACCTTGACTATTTTTGCTAAATTTTGTTGAAACTTGTTCACAACTTTATCAAGGTACTCTGTTTGTGTAAGTAGTAGACTCTTGTCACATCTGTTTCTCTTTATTTCCATTCCCAAGATCTTGGCAGCATGACCAAGTCTTTCATTTCGAATTCTCTGCTCAATTGTGCCTTTAGTTCAACTATTTCTCTCATGCTACTTGAAGATATTAGCATGTCATCTACATAAAGCAATAGGTAAACTAAAACTTCGTTTGATACCACCTTACATATACACAAACCATACTGACTTCGTTTAAAACCACATTTGGTTATGAAGGTGTCAAATCGCTTATTCCACTGCCTCGAGGACTGTTTTAATCCGTAAAGTGACTTCTTTAACCGACAGACGATATTTTTGGTAAGGGTTGTCAAGGCCCTCCAAAATAATTACTGATTTTACTAAATTTAACTTGTAGAAGTAGCAAGACCAGGTCAAATCCCAAAGGAACCAATGAATTAATTTCTCAAAGTTAAAAAATGGGGGGTTTTGTAATTAAATTTTGAAATTTAAAAGGATAAACTAAAAGGAAAACGAAAGTCAATCTTACCAAACTTACAATCCAAAGGTGTGATTTTCATCCAATTGTAATCTTGATCATAGGCTTTGCACAAAATTGGTATCTTGATTCAAGAACTTAGTCTACTTACTCGGAACAGCCGTGGTAAGTTTTAATTCTCCTAATTTAATTAATTTAGACCAAGCATCAAAGTTAAATCTTATTAATTAATCAACTGGGCACGATAGCGTTCCATATTAATCAAAGAATAGCATTAAGGATAATGAGAATGACTAAACCAAAATTAATTAATTTGAGATATCTGCAAGTTAATTAATTTTGTCCATTTGTTTCCCTAAAGTCTATTATGCCAGCTATGTAAGCTTGGAAAATCCATAATACACACACATAAGCCAACCCCTTGCTACTTATTTCAATCATTCATGACAATTACAGATCACAAACTCATGGATAGCAGTAGAACAATTAATATGAATTAAGGCGTCAATTTAATTAATATAAACTGTTCATAAATAATAAGAACAAGAAACAAAGAATACTTGAAAAAAGAAGAAATCTCTATCTAACTTGAGCCTCCCAAGCTTACAATCGGACTTGAATCACCCTTGAGTTGGAAGAATTAAAGCCTAGTCACTCATGGTAGAGGGAGAGAACTGAATTTTGGAGAAGAGAGTTTTTCGTTGGAACTTGGATGATGAATCTTCCAATAAGACTTCTCTATTTATAGAGATTAACTTTATCCTCTTTTAAAAAGGAATTATCTCTAATAAGGAACTCCTAACTAATTGAGAAATATCCTTTTTAAAAGAAAACAAATTAAATAAAAGAGTTCCTAATCAATTGAGGATTATGTTTCCTACTTTGATTATATCTCTTTATTTACAAAATATTTTAAAAATTCATAATTCTCAAATTGAAGCTTCCCACCATAATAATTGTGTCTGTATATATTCGTTGAACTCTTCCCAATTTGGTGAAGTCCACATTATCCTCTAAAATTGCGGTTTTAAATTATTATTCTTGAATATCTTCAATCTGCCACAAAATTATAAATTATAATTAAATTCAAATATTTAAACATAATAAATTAATAAAATGTTAAATAAATATATAAAATATGGGTGTATTTTTCGTCTTATCAATTTTCGTTTCCAGGCTATATAAATCTGTGTGGTTGGTGCATGTATATCTCTTCTTCTAACTCACCATGTAAGAAAGCTGTGGTTACATCCATTTGTTCTAAGTTTAGATCAAAATGAGCAACTATGGACATAAGCACCCGAATTGAAGAATGTTTGACTGCAGGTGAGTAAATTTCATTATAGTCTACCTCATACTCTTGTGTGAAGCCTTTAGCTACTAATCTTGCCTTGAATCTCAGATTCTTTTCCTTTTTTACACCTGGTTTGAGTTTGTAGACCTATTTACAATCTACAAGTTTGTGTCCTGATGGTTTTTCAGTCAACTCCCAAGTATTATTTTTGTAAAGAGATATAATTTCTTCATTCATTGCTTTCTGCCATTCACACTTGAGGGCATAAGCTAAAATATTAGTTTGTTCAATAGTACAATTAGCTTTAGCATTCGTACCTTGTAGGTGATCTAATTGACCTTCTTTGTCTGTCTCTAGCAAGTTGATAAGACTGTAGTTGTTTCTGATGTTTGGACTTGAGATTCAATCTCTGCTTCCAAATTTTCATCCCTGGTTTGGCTCATTTCTAATATAGGTTGTCCTGTTGTTTGTAAATTATTTGGAGTAAGGGCATGATTATCACAATTTTCTAACTCAATTTCAAATGAATTTGGGTTTGGATCTGGATTTTTCTCATAGTTCAAGCTTCCAACTTCTTTTATTTTTCGGTTAAATCGAACCCGATCCAAGTCGAGGTCGAAGCCTGTTGTTATAGCCAGGTCCATTGCATTATCTTTCGGTTAAATCGAACCCGATCCAAGTCGAGGTCGAAGCCTGTTGTTAAAGCCAGATCCGTTACATTTTATCATTTGGTTAAATCGAACCTGATCCAAGTCGAGGTCGAAGCCTGTTGTTAAAGCCAGGTCCATTGCATTTCATCATTTGGTTAAATCGAACCTGATCCAAGTCGAGGTCGAAGCCTGTGTCAAGCCAGGTCCATCGCACTTATCATGTCAATTAAATCAAAACTCGATCCAAGATCGAGGTTAAGTCTTGTATCAATTACGAGGTTCTTTGCATGTCGGGATCCCGCCTAGTGTCCAGCTGCRTCCATCTCTATCTTGTCTTGGCTRAATAAARTTTTCGCCTTCCCAAATACTTTGTCTTTTGCCTTTGTCTACTCTTTTAGTTCTGCAAGGATACACAAAGGGGGGCAAGCTGTAGACACCGTATTTGGTCCGGCTTCATTTTAGTTTTATTTTTAATTATTTAATTTTTATTTTATTAAATACTATAGGTTAACTTTATTATTAATTTTAAGATAAAGCTTAAATTACCTTAAATTAAATTTGTTTAAAGATTTCGATTTTATAGATAAGAAATTAATAATTGATTTTGTTTAGATTTGTTTAAATAAAATTTGATTTTATTCAAAGATTTTATTTTTTTTAAATGAAAAAATCCTTTTTTTTTCCTAGTCAAAACCACCCACCACGTAGCTTCCTTTCCCTGATTTTCACTTCATCTTGTTTAAACATTCCATATTACCGTTAAATTTATGGTATTTAAGAGGAGTAGAGAGCATGCATCAGGGGGAACTGACACACAAAGAACACAACTTGAGAACAGGGGCAACACAAATCTCATAGAAATTGGCTTTATTCAAATTTCCTTGCGCATAACACAACTTCGAGAATTTGCCTGGGCGTCAAATCTAACTTTAATTCACTCTCATTGTGGAAATCTCCTCAAATTCCAATTCATACATGGTAAGTTCAATCATCCCACCCTATTTCGATTACATCAGTCAACTATGAAA
>NW_019104660.1:96185-115570 GCF_001995035.1 Momordica charantia
TTTTTTTTCCTAGTCAAAACCACCCACCACGTAGCTTCCTTTCCCTGATTTTCTCTTCATCTTGTTTAAACTTTCCATATTACCGTTAAATTTTGGGTATTTAAGAGGAGCAGAGAGCATGCATCAGGGGGAACTGACACACAAAGAACACAACTTGAGAACAGGGGCAACACAAATCTCATAGAAATTCGCTTTATTCAAATTTCCTTGCGCATAACACAACTTCGAGAATTTGCCTGGGCGTCAAATCTAACTTTACTTCACTCTCATTGTGGAAATCTCCTCAAATTCCAATTCATACATGGTAAGTTCAATCATCCCACCCTATTTCGATTACATCAGTCAACTATGAAAGTTTTATTTTTTTTCCCCTTTCTTTTCTCTTGTCCCCCAAGTGGATGATAAACAGGGGATGTGGAAAGCATGAAATAGTGGGACGAATTATTGAGTTTTCACCCCGTTTAACAGAGAAATAGAGATTCTCCGTGATGGTTTAATGACAGTCTCAGTTCACGTCCTCTCTGTCTCTTTCCATTTCGTCTTGCATTGCCTTTTTTTATTATTATTATTATTAATTATTATTTTTTATTATTATTTTTTAAATTGGTTTCTCCCTCTATTTTTGAATAAAAGAAAATTGATTTTTTTTAAATAAATTTTGTTTTAAAGTTAATAAATCTAAAATCATAGGTATGTAAAGTTTGTTTTTGGAAGATTTGTTATTTAAGATTTGAAAATTCTGAATAAGATATCATAAATAAGTTTGTTTAAATCAGATTATTTATTTTTATTATTATTTTTTTTTTTGTATAAAACGGTTTCATACAAATTTTAAAATCCAATACAAAATAAAGGGTTTTTTTTTTAATTTAAATTTTCGTTTATAGTTTTTTTTCTTTTTTTTAAATAAAATTAAAAAATACAAAGGTTTGTATTTTAAAAAGAGTATAATGTGTATCCTAAGGCAATGTCACATTGGCAATGCACTAGGGTATTGACATACATGACACAAGTTGGAGTCTTTAAATGTTTCATTTTATCGTTGTTTTTACTAAATAATTATTTTAAATAAAAGATTTCATTTAGAGTTTTTTTTTTAAAACAAAATTCAAAAATACAAAATATGTATTTTAAAAAGGAACATAACTCATAACCCAAGGTGGTGGTTTGTTGGTGAGGCATTGGAGTGTCATCACTCATGTTGCAAGTTCAGGTCTCAGTATTTCTTAAAATTAAAATTATTTATTATTTATTATTTTTTTAAATAATTATTTCAAAAACTCCAATGACGGGAATTGGAACCTTCCAATTTACTCGAGGTGCTTAATTTTTCTAATGGCCTTCGTGTCGCTCATACATATTAATTCATATCTTATAACAAGGTGTGAATTAATATAACATGGGACATTTCGATCAAAACAAAAATATTTTTTTTCTTGGACCAAATAAAATAATAGGATAATTTATGATAGAATGTGGTACCGTTTTCGAACGGGTGTTGTAGGGTGCTAACACTTTCCCTACGCTCAGTCGACTCCCGAACCAACAATATGTTTTCGCAGACCTTGTCTTTATTTTTAGGTGACCAATCACACCTCGTAGATGATTGGTGGCGACTCCAAACCCTTATCTCGAAAGAGACCCTTCAGGGGGATTACGTCGGCCGCTCCGCGTCGCGATGACGTTGCGACAGATATAATCCATTATTCCAACTGAAGTATGCATGGATCTGCTGAATTTTGCTCTGGTAGCCTTACCAAGGGTACAATGTTCACAAAATGATTATCCATACCACTTGATTTTTTCAAGTAACCCTTGTTTGTGCAGTTCTAAAAGTCCTTTCTCACTCACATGAGCTAATCTCTTATGCCATAATTCCATGTCTTTATCTTTCATATCAGTTGCAACATTACCAGACCTAACTACTGTGTTTCCTCTAAGAGTGTAAAGACCATTGTTCAAAATTCTAGACATTTTTAACACAGACCCTTTTCTAATTTCAATAACCCCTTTTTGTGATTTGTAAGTGTACCCAGCATGATCAAGAGTTCCTAATGATATTAAATTTCTTTTAAGTTCTGGAACATACCTCTCTGAAGTCAAAATTTTGTCTGCCCCTTCTTCCAATCTCAATTTTACTGAGCCAACTCCTTTCACAGTACATTGCTGGTTATTACCCATCAGAACTCTGCCTCCATCAAATTCTTTTAGATCTTGAAAATAATGCTTGTATGGAGTCATGTTAAACGTACAGCCCGAATCCAGTATCCATTCCTCACTAGGGTTGTTTTGCGAGATCATTAATACCTACGCGGATTCATAACCATCTAAAACATTTACTGATGAGTGATGTTGTTCCGTTTTCCCCTGCATCTTATTTTTATATTTCAATTTTCAATAATCTTTGATTAGATGCCCCAACTTATGACAATAAAAGCATTCTTGCCGTTTTTCTTTAGAGTAATCTTGTTGTCTTTCTTTACCTTTTGTTTTTTAAGTTTGTGATTCATGATAATTCTTCTTGTACCTATTTTGGTGATTCCTTGAATCAAATTTGCCTCCTATTGACAAGGCTTTATTTTCTCTTTTTTCTGATTTCAGTTCCAAATTCTTTGATCTTAAAGCATCAATTACTGTATCAAGCGTCAGAGAGTCTCGACCATATTTGATAGCATTCTTGATTTCTTTGTAAATCTCAGGTAGAGAATTTAACAAAATAATTGGTTGGTTTTCACTTTCAATTTTCTCTCCGGAGTTAGTTAAATCCAAGCAGATTTTGTTAAATTCGTCCAGATTTTCTTCAAGTGTTTTAGAAGATTTCATTCGGTATCCAAAAAATCTTTCCTTAAGAAGAATTTTATTCGTAAGAGACTTACTTAGATATAGTTTATCTAATTTCTTCCAAAGTTCTGGAGCACTTTCAATATCGTTGACTTGTCGCAGCACATTGTCGGCTAGATACAGAATCATAATGTTGAACGCCATTTCATTCAATTCCTTCTTTTCGACTGTAAGATGTTTGCTGGATCTTTAAGAATTCTTGCAACTTTAAGTTGAACGAGGAGTGCCTTCAGTTTTTTCCTCCAAAGACTAAAGTTGTCTTTCCCATCAAATTTCTCCAACTCGAATTTGGCAGCCATCTTGAGTGAACGAAAAAAGATCACCGAATGTTTGTACAGAATAGAGTCTTGCTAATTTTCTGAAGTATTTCTTGAATCTTGATATTGAAAGTTCTGAAGAAAGGATCGAGATTTTCTGTCCTTCAAGGCTCTGATACCATTTGTTAATTTTATCAAAGATTTAATCTACTCTTTTTGGACAAGGAAAGAAGAACGACAAACTTGATTATAGTGGTTCAATCCCGTAGGATCTACATCCATTGTGCTAACTAAGGTTCTTTCTTTTATTTGGGATGACCACGGAGGTTCTTGGAGTATACAACTTTATGGGAAAAAGAAAAAAAAGTACAAAACTCACGTGTCTAGCTAGCTTAATATAGCTAATAGGCTAGTCCTTTTACAGCTGTAACTCAAGTATTAACCAGGAGGTAAAAGAAGGTATGTATGTAAGTGACATATGTTATCCACAACAGAAAGAAAAAAAAATTAAATTAATTTGGAAAACCAATGCATAATAAATATCTTGTCTTTTCAATCACAGTTATTCATTTATGGAGGGGTATCTTTTCAATTTATTGTCTTTTCAATGATAGCTATTCATGTATGAATGTGCAGCTTTTCACGAATTGCAAGCACAAAAGTCTACTTTATTTTTTTTTTAATTTTTATACATACCTCGGTCGATCAGTTGGTTTTCAGTAAAATTTTATGGCCGACCGACCACCCTTAATTCGGTCGGTTTGATTTGACGGGTATATATGTACACCCCTACTCTTTGGTACCGAGGTGCTTAAACACAAACATAGTAAAAATGTTTAAATAGACCACTTACTCCTCTCTCCATGAGGTGCCCAACAAAAAAAACTCTTTTTTTGAAGTTGAACAACAAGGAAAAAGGCTTGATGAAAGTGAAACCCTCAAAATAAAAAAATAAAACTATTTTCATTTTATTGGGTAGACCGTAGACGTAGAGAGAAAGAAAGAGACATGAAACATTAAAAAATGATAAAATTCCTTTAATTTTTTTTATACTTTTTGTTATTTTAATTTGATTACCTTGAAAATAAAATACATTCCCTAACTCTTTTAAATTTGCTATATTAGAAATCAAATAATACATATTTAGATTATTTTAATTGACTAACCCAAAATGAATATCATATATTTGTTATTTTGATTATGTCTAATTTAAAATTTAAACATATTTTTTAATATAGATTTTATTTTAGTAAGTTCAAGATACAATACAATTTATTTTGTTATTTTGAATATGACTAATTTAAAAAATAAATATTTTATTTTATTTTAATATTTGTTGTCTTGAAATTAAGTATCTTTATAAATATTAAATAAACTATTATTCTTACTTTAAAGTCACTCGATCAAAATTAAATATTTTTACAAACTATAACTAGCATGTATAAAAGAGAACAATAATTAAAAACAATAATAATAATAATTTTCCACTAAAGAATTAATATTATTTAAGTACTTAATTAATTTCATTTCATCAAATGTTTAAATTCAATTATTTAAGCTTAGCTTTTTAAAATTTATTTAAAAACTACTATATCAATAATAAGTGAAAATAATATATGTTTCTATGAATTAAAAAAATATATTTGCGCCAACATGAGCTTACTTCAGTGACATATATATATACACGAACCATATAGGTAAGTATTTTGCATCTGCTAATTAAATAAGGGGAAAGGACGGACTATATATAAAAATGATTGCCATATTTAGGTTATTAGGGGCCGTTTAATAACCATTTCTTTTTTTGTTTTTATTTTTTAGTTTTTAGTTCTTGTGTATTAGAATATTCTCATATCTATACTAAAAGAAAAAATATATTTTTGTATTTGAAACAAGTGTATAATCTCCTAAATGATTCTAAATCATCCAAAGTTTAGAAAATGGTGGCATTAATATGTTGATTGGAGACTTAAAGTTTTGAATTAAGTGACAAAAATATATTAATTATTGAGAAAGAAAATATGTGAGTTGAATAAGCAAATGAAAAATTAAAGAATGGGAGGTATGAATTTTTGAGAGAAGATTGAGGCAAAAATCAAATAAATAAAATCAAGAAAGAGCCATTAAAATACAAATTTTTTCCATTTATTTTTTGTGTCTGGAATATTCTTTTCTTGTTTAACTTCATTTATATGTCAATTACCGCTGAGCTATGCTCACTTTGACAATTTATATTTAGTTTAGTTTTTATATTTTGATTATAAACCTATACTTTGTTAAAGATTGTCTCTTCTATGATCATCTTTTTAATTTCTATACCAAACGAGTATAATTAAAAAGATTTACAAAATATTTGTTATAATCAATATTTGTCCTCAATATTATTGGATTGTTTTAATTATTTTTATCATTTTTCCTTTTTCATAGTTTTTGCTTATGTGAAGGGTAGGATTTGATTTCAAATTTTGCATTTTGATTGAGTTTTATTTTTTTATATCCATTCATTAAAAAATATAAATTTAATAACTAACTAATTTAATTAAATACTCATTAAAAAACTAATTTTATGTTAAACAACTAATTAAAATACATTCATTAAGTATTTAAATTTGTTTAGGTTAACAACCTATGGTTGTGGCATAGGGGTGTCTTTTTCTTTTTAACATTGTATCAATAGTCATGAATGGTTTCTACATTGTATTGTCTTGACTTCTCGAACGCTTCTTTTTTTTCAATTCTACACACTTTTTTTGTCTTCCGTGCCATCTCTCGAAATAGACAACTTTTCTCGTACCATCTTTGCTTTATTCTCTTCTTGACTTATTGAAGTAACATTGTAAAGAATTTTGGGCTCAAAACTCTTCGTTGGTTCTTCTGTATTAATCAGCCTTTGAAAAGGTGTCGTGTGAAAGTCTCTTGAATCTTCTTGTTTTTCTTGTAATAATTGTTCCTTTCATACTTGTAGTTGGTCAACAACTCGATTTGTATCACCATGTCTCATCTAAATGTATTGTGAAACTGATAAATTACTACCACCCTAACCAGTCCTCCTCTCAAAAAATCATCTCTAAATTAAACATTGGACATGGTCAAGTAATTTGATTATCAGTAACTTCCACACAGTTCTCAAAATGACATTTATAGACTCAACATTGTTCATTGTCATATTATCGTACCGATTCTGGATTTCATAACAAGCTACCCCCTGTTCAATTCCAGCCTCATCTCCAACTATCGTGCAATGACACCACCTCGACACCAAGGAAGCTTGTCCCAATACCCTGTTAGGAAATTAACGGTCCTATATAATTTCCCCTTCCAAAAAAATATTCACACACAACCACAATATACAAATAAGGAAGAAAACTGTAAAGAACAAGAAAACGACATAGCGAAATTAAACTGGTTCACCACTAAAGGCTACGTCCAATATTCCACTCAAATGTGGGTAATTCACTAATATTGTTAAGGATTGGCCACAACAACTCTCCCCAAAAATATCCCTTAGATGTCCTAACAAAAGCCCTTTAGCTTCTAAGTAATCTAATACAATTACTTAGGTACAAGAATGAAAAACACTCACTAAACCCACGGGATACAGATTCCTTTTCAACACTGCTCACAACCACTCAAGTCTCTTTTATTTGGATTATGTACCAATGAAACTTTAACATGAGGGCTCTATTTATAAGAGACCAAATATCCTAATTCTTATAGGAAAACAATATCGTTATCTTTATAAGACAATAATATCCTACCCTTTGTAGGAATTGGTAATAGTGTTGAAAATCATTTTCTTCATAGGACATGAGTTTTCTGTTTTGGCTCCATTATCCCAACATACCCCACAAATTTAGATATGAGAATGTTTTAGATGCAAAATCAAAAAACTCTACTGCTATCTTGTCTTTAAACCTTAATTCTCTTCTTAAGATGGTAATTACATATTGCACGAAATGCGGTTGAGATTTCATCTGGTACTACATTCACAATTGATACATGCTAGTTTGATACAAATACCAAATAAGGCACCTCACTAGTAGCATTCAACTTCTAATGAACCACTCCCATGGTTAGTCGTCATGTTCTCTACAATTGCAAACACCATAGGGTATATCTGATTATTCCTATCCATTGTCACACTATCAACATTACACCTTTGTATTTGCCTTTCAGATGTGTCTCATAAACCATAAGTACATGACGCATATTGAAAACTCTCTTATGCATGCTCTCAAAGCCACGAACATTACTTTAAAGACACAAAATTGTCTAGTTGTACCTCAAAAACTACACGTAGATTCTTTATCTTCAAGACTTTTCCAGAAGCATGAAACATGGGGTAGAAACTTGTTGGTGTACCCCATACGAGGCCATACATTATTTCATTGGCACGATACGCCTTATCGCAACTAATATTCACCCTATACTCCTACCTCATTTCCTAGACGATGTCTTTCAATCGATAAACACGACAAATTCCTAATATTTTATCATTTATTATGTTGACAACCAATATGCTACTGGCTTGCCTATGATTGTGATTTAAGACCTCGATCATGCATGCATGTTCACGTATTTATTTGGACACAAGGAATATGTCGTAATCATTCTGTATTTTCTTTAAACGTAGTCTTTAGTTACAGATTTATCTATGCATTGCACCACTAGTAGATCAATCGTCAACTTCTTTACAAAATATTCAAATTTATTGACAACAAAACATAGATAGTTCGGTGTGCAGTTCATCCTTCGACATGCATACCTTACTAACATAGATATCATCGTCCGTACCGAATATTTTATTTAACATGATATTGAAACTTGTGATGGAAAGTCCGGGTATGTGCACAACAAACGGATCACATTCGGGCACTCCTGATTGAGGCTCTCGTTGTCCTATTTGTAGTTGTCCATCGACATGTGATCCTTCAATTGCTGTCACATTAACAACATCTTCTTCATAATCGACCTAGTATTCCTCATATTGCACTTCTGTTTCCGGTTCATTCGTTTCACCGAGTGCACTTACCTCTGCATCCACTATAGGAATAACCAAACCTTTTATGTTTCCATTGCATCTCATTTTGCTCCGTATGGCCAAAAATTTCGATTATATGCTTCTTATAATTAGCATTGTCATTTTTGAGTGATACAGAAGGTGGTCCACTATTCATCCAACAGGCTTGGTACACGTTGAACATTTCTGTACTGTGGCCATCTAGATCTCCATGAGCATCATGTGGATTGTCGTAGACAATCAATGTATGTCGAGACTCCTTATTTATGTCATTTGGTAAAGTCTTTATAAAAAGTAGTAACTTAGATACATCCTCCCATATCATAACAAATTGGATGCCACCATCATTCCCCATGTACAACGAAGGGAAGTCACCATCGTTCCCATATACACTTGAATCAAACTGAAAGAGACCTCTTATCTGTGCTGCAAAAACCATAAGTTAATAAGTATAACATCGATGTTTACATAATAAGACAATGACTTACGACTTCTCCACATACCCAGACACAAACTTTGACCATAGTTCCAGATGGTAATACAATTTTGATTATCCGAACGGTATTGCAACTTATCAACAGCCTATAGTGTGTAAAATTTTCAACCAATCTAGTAACAATATAATTAGGAATATATTTTTTTTTACTAAATCTATACTTTGAAGTTCTTTTTAATCTCACACGTTCTCCTCATTCAATCATACTTTGTAATATCTAGTTTGTCTGCTAATGAAGCGTTGAATCTCTTCACTCTCCTCTATCATGCAATTGCAATAATGAAGCTAAAATCTCTCGCTCAACATCATTCCACCATGTTTWACGCCTGTGATCGAGGTCGAGATCTCATGCCCAAGTCCTCCCCTCTCTTCTTTTGCAACTAAAACTCCTATTGCCTTACTCTATAGTAATTAATTTCCTTTTCCTCTGACTCGTTGTCTTTAATTTATCATCTCTTACTCTCTTATTTACTCGATTTCTTCTCCTCGGACAAAAATTTGTTTTTATTTTGCTTATTTTCGTGTGCGATTTGAATTCTTGAATTTCATATTTGATTTGATTTCCTTTAATTTCACATAATGTTTATAAGTTTTTCTAATTTCTTGAATTTTCTCCTTTTCTCAATCTGTTTGTATAAGTTTTGTATTTTTTGTTTGGATAATTTTGCTCAATTTCCACCTTACATGCTGTCTCTATTCAATTTCGGTTGAAAACTCATAATGATCAAAATCTTATGCACTACAAAAAATCAAACCGATCTAAGGAAATAAGTAGGGGTAGTTTGTTCCGGTGAGAATCCAATATATTCTTGGAACAAACATCTAGATTCCCACTGATACATGACAACCCAAGCAAAATATGATCGTACCACATTTATTTTATAGGAATGTAGGATATCATACATCTCAAAATGTATGGGTATTGATATTAATTAGACATGTAAAAAGTTTATCACTTACCAAACTTCAACGTAAGTACTTTGGTTAGTAAGTCCTTCGATTTTTCAATTATCACTTACCAATACATTTAATGAAAATGGAATAAGTTGGTGTCTGGTTAGCTAAAATTGAATAATGTTTGTACATATCGTATTTTGTCTAGGTCATTTTTTATTTTATTTGATATTTGTTATTTGATATAAAAAATAAACAAAAATATAAAGATATCAAAAACTAAAAAATAATAAATAATTTGAAATTTAAAGTTTGAAAATATGAATTAGAAATGAAAAGTTAGAGGTGAAAAATAAATTTATAAAAATATATAAAATATCTTTCTAAATTTCAATTCATATCTCATATTCCTTAACTTTTATTTTATAATTTTACTATATAAATTAATGTACTAGTAACCTACTTTTTCCTTTTGCAATTTCCTCCTTATATAAAGAAGTCTTTTATAGATTGAAGGGAAAGATCTAATCTCTATCAATCTCTCTACCCACCTTCCCCTCAATTTTTTTTTTACTTTTTTACAAACGGCATGCTCTAAAAAAATCTCTCTCCTTACCTCTTAGTACAAAAACTTCCTTTTTTTTGTCAATCTTAGCATAGCTTAATTAGTTAAGTTATCTACAAGCAAGAGATCATGAATTTAAACCCCCACGCCCATGTTGTACTAAAAAAAACTTTCATTTTTTCTTTACTACAATATAGAAAAAATTCTTTCCATAATCTCTTACTATCACATCTCTAAGATAATCTCCTTTTGTTCCCTTACATATACAGAAGACATTATCTTAAAAATATCTATGATCTTCTCTTAGTTAGTTCGCAGTATCCAATCCACAAAACCTTCTTGGGCTAAACCTTCTTGGGCTAAACATGCACACAAAGGTTTGAAATTCTCTTTCCTATTATTTTATTTATTTAATTATTATTATTTTAAATTGGAATGTGAGGAATGTTATTTTGTTACATTGTTATTTCGTGGAATATATATCTATGTAATTTGACGCACACCATAATTTCAAATTCTCACATATTAGTTATTGTGTTTGAGATTCTAAGTATATTGGTATCTTCTCCATTTTGAAAATATATATCCATTTGAATCTTGGTTCATTGTTAGTTTCATTTAATTTTTACTTATTAGATGACGTGGAAGTTAATTATTATTTTGTAGTAAGGATTTTTTTTTAAATAATGTTATTTTTAAAAATAATGACAGAAATAATGTAGGTTAGAAATTATTTTAAAAACGAAAATACTTGGCTCCTAAAGAATCAGGACCAGGATGCTTTTGAACATGACATGACCCAATAATAAATCGTCATATGTTGCTTTAAGATTTTTCTATTATTATACTGAAAATTCACATCTCATTCATATCTCCTCAATATCTTTTACCTTTTTCTTTTATTTTTTTTTCAAAATGCTTTGACGTTTCTCCTCCTTCTTCTCTCTCCCTAAAATCTCTCACCTTCAACTTTTTCTCTCTTATGGAAAGCATCTCCTTTATTTTTCCTATCCACGTCAACAATTTAAAGGTACAAAATCTTGCTTTACTTTTTATTTTCCTTATCATTTATGGTTTTTTTTCTCATCTTTAAAATGCAATACTACATATATTTTCAGCAGGTTGATTACATTGGGAGGTCCATAGCAACAACGTGAGAAACACATCAACAAATTCTAAGGATAGAGAATAAAGAACGACTAATTTTRAACAAGTGAGTTACTTTTTTAGTTCTCTTTATTTTTTATATATTTTTTTGTCAATAATTTCATTATTTGTTTTTTCTCCTCTTAAATAGTTACATTTATCCTTCGTTTTTAGTTCCCTGATCACAATTTATAACTTTTTTATTATTTTTAATGTTAATCTAAACAATAAATCGATTTTTTGGTTTTGTTTTTGTTTTTGTTTTTCTAATAATATAATCAATTTGTTATTGATGAGATATGGTTTTCAATTATATGTTAAAGAAAGTTTTGTAACATTTTTTCAAGTTTACGGTAAAGAAAGTTTGCAACATTTTCAAGAATATTTAGTACATAATTAGCATTTTGTAATTTTATAACTTTTCTCAATTGTATGTATTACGTAATTGATTTATTAAGTTTTGGGTTGTTAACTTTCTATTATAGTGTTACTGCAAGTAGTTATGTATTTATTTGTTATTTTATCTATAACATGTGTAAGCTCTTTATTTTTTATTCAATGAGAACAGTTCATCATTATTGTTGATGATTATTACAATATTAATTCAATTTGGTACTATCATTATTGTTGTTGTTGTTATTATTACTTTATGTTTTTTTTTCAAATAAAATCATTGATATGTTATTACG
Source organism: Momordica charantia (assembly GCF_001995035.1). The sequence goes on from NW_019104660.1 coordinate 108,094, forward strand.
TAGAATTTTTCTAATTATATATTTTATATGCATGAATACTTAATATAACTCATGGAGAACATAGAAGAAGAGCCAATTGTTGGAATGAAGTTTAGTTCTGTGGAGGATGCATAAAAGTTTTATGTACTAAATACTCTTTTTTGAACAATTTAAACATCTCTGGCATAGAAATTTATACGCCATAAATGTTTAAATTGTTCCAAAAAGAGTATATGGATATTCTTAATTGTAATATCTGCAAAATTGGTAAGTTTAATAATACATTAGAGTATATAAAATATCATTTCTGGGAAGATCTTTTCATTGGTTGGTCAAATATGATGCTTCAACTCAAACAATCACTTTTAGTTGCATGAAGTTCACTTTCATTTGTATTTTATGCAATCATGCGCTTAAGGTCCTTGATAAGAAGAATGTGAAAAGAATTCCTACAACATATATTTGAAAATGTGGAAGAAAGATGCAAGAGGTTCAAGCGACTAAGGGAATTCAATGTACGAGTTTAGTGGAAATTTTAAAAAGTCAAATGGAAAACGATATAACCACTTATGTCATAACTTTGCCAAATTACTTGACTAGCCACCGAACATGAAAAGTTGTTTGGTTAAGCTTGCAAAAAGTTTACTCAATTACTTAAAGATTTGGAGGAAATGAAAAAATAAGATTTTTGTGGAGACTAACCAGCTAAGCAATGTACAAGAGTCAAGTTTGGCCGGTAATAGTCCAAAGATGGGAGAAATTATTATTGGATATACCAATAATAGTGCTGTTGTACAAGTACACCTTGTTAATAGTTAACACTCATAGGTACAATATCAAATACTGAATCTTAAATATGTTTAGTTCTTTTAATAATTTTTTTTCCAATTAGGAAAACAGTCAAACTATTCTTGAGAATGATACACAAGGGGAGATCATGAATGATAGTCAAAATTTTGATATATTGTTTGAGGTAAGAAAAGATAAATATTATACTTATTTCATTATCAATATTTATTTGAGTTACGTATTAAGAAAAATTATTAGAGCTAAATATTTGATTTAAAAAAAAAACAAAAAATTGTTGCCAATTTTAAACCCAGAAGCAACATTTATCAATAAAAATGTTGGCATGTACATTGATTGGCAAAATAATTTTTTATTCACTCAATTAAGATAAAATCTATATTAAAATTTTTTTATTTTCTTTATTTAATGAATATTTGTTAATAATTTATATTATATTTGTTTTATAGGAAAACTTTACTACAAGGCAACTCTGATCAACAATAAGAAGTTGAAAATTAGAAGATTAATTTGACATGATCATGTTTATTTCGAACTGTTTTTAGTGAAAGAATTAGATAGAATTATGTTTAGTCACAATATATTTGGTTGAATATTTTAATATGAAATTATAAATGTTGAAATTTTTTTTATAATTAAACTTTGATTTATCTTTTGTTGATTAATTAGTAATAGATGAATTTTATTATTATTATTTTAAAAGTGTATGAGTGGAAGACACAATTTTTTCCATTTGTCGTGTTATTTAGCCAATGGATATATTTAGAAAGAGAAATTGCTGGACTATTAAAGCTCTAAAACATGTAGTTGTTGCTAAAGGATTGTGATAACGAACATGCACTAGTTTAATGTTTGTCGTGACAGTTGTTGCTCTTTTGGAATGATTCAAAACTACATAAAAAATGTGGCATGTTTAATTCATTGTCATAAAGCTTCTTCAATTATATCTTTTTGTAAAAATGGTAATGAAAGAAAAAACTACAGAAGTCTCATCTAAAATTAGAAGACAATTAAGCACAAAACTAAGCAACAGAAGAAGAAATTAAACAATATTTAGCATGTTAAAAAGTATATTATGAGAAAAAAAAGATAGTTGGGAAAAAAAGTTTCAAATAAAAATATAAATTGGAATGAGTAATTTTACTAATTTCACTTTTGATTTTGAAATAATCTAATTTGTGCCAATGAAAAAATAATTAGTTCCTCCACATGAAATCCCTCCAATTTTTTAAACCAATAAATGATATTTACAATATTTGAGAATCACGCTTAGTTATATTTATTTTTGTACAAAACTGGTTAAATAAAAATGAATATGATGCTTAAAAAATGGGGGGTGAGAGATTGTTGCAAGAGAGAAAAAATGACAGTGTATAGAAAAAAGTGGGAGGTGGGAGATTTTAGGGAGAGAGAAAAGGGAGGAGTAATGTCAAATGCATTTTGAAAAACAAGTAAAAGATATATTGAAGAGATTTTGAAGAGATATATATGATATGTGAATTTTAATAAAATAATTAAAAAATCTCAAAACAACATATGACAATTTAATATGGGATAATATCTTTGGAGACCTATTTTAGAAACTTATTTACATAAAATGTCTAAAATTTTCTAATTTTACACTTTTAGATTTGATTTTATTTTAATTTCGATTTTACCCTTATTTATTGCATTTATATTTATTATAATTAGTCTTTCATTTAAATGCAAAAGATTAATATTCCAAATTTGATTTCGTAAACATTAAATTATTGTGGGACCTAAATCAATCATTTTCATAATCACTTAATTTACTCCTTAATATACTAAAGAAAATTTATTACAAAATATTCAATTATTATGATAATCCCCAAATTTACTCATTAATATATTCTACTAAATAATAAAATTTATTACAAAATATTTTTTCATTTCATTACAATTTTTGGCCAAATTTCAATAATATAGTCGTTATAATATACACTTATATGGAGATATATATATATATATATATATATATATATATATATATATGTGTGTGTGTGTGTGTGTGTGTGTGTGTGTGTGTGTGTGTGTGTGTTGATTTAAACTCTATCCAACTACCTTTTTATTTATATGGACATATAAACTATATCTGGCTATAAACTTAAGCAACATAGACTTAACAATGATGATATAAACTATAGCCATTATAACATACACTTATATGGAGACATAACTTATATCTGACTATAAAGTATATACGACTATATCTCTCTACAATTAACAAACAAAGCAAATAACCTACAAACCTTCTGGTCGGCGATTAGACAATGGTTGGAATAAACGTAGGGCTCGAATGGTTGACGGGCGACCGACGACAAAAGAGAAACCTCGGGATAAATGGACGGAAACAATGGACGGGCGACCGAAGACGAAGGAGAAGCTAGACAGACTGTTCCAGTGACGAAGAAGAACGAAGATGACGACCGGAGATGAAGGAACACAGACGACAACCGGAGACAAAGGAATGGACGAAAACAGAACGACTGAGGAAGAAGAAAAGTCGGAGGAAGGAGATTTTCAAATTTTTTCAATAATGGAGTATTTTGGGGATTTGATATTTTTTAGTTCTGGAAAGTCTAATTAGGCAAAATTTAAGGGATTTAAAATGTAAGTTTCCAAAGTAACCAATTTTAGATTTTAAAAATAAATTAATATTGAGGTGAGATACAAAAGGATATATTAGTAAATTGGGTGATGGGTACCATGTGGTTGTTTTATGACAAAAGTGTAAATTTTATACAATTCAATATTTTTATGTAATTATAGTCTGTAAATAGCTTATCAATGTACTAATCCCATTTAATATTGGGTCATGTCATAATAAGGAGCATTGTGGTCCTGAATCTCAGGAGACAAGTTATTCCCGTTAAGAAATAATGTAGTGAATTACTGCGATTTTAGGCAAAGCGTAGCCGATGACTACAATTTTAGTGAAAAAAAATCAGCCCTTGGCCGCGATTTCCAAATTAAGTCGTAGTCATTACCTGCTATTTCAGTTGATGTGGCTTCCAACTGTACAGAAATGCATGAATTGGCTGTGATTTCCATCTCATATATATTTGTTCTTTACCTATAATTACCAAACCCACCTATGGCCATGGTAGTTGAGTGTTATACAATCCTCCTTGGGTGTCTAGGTTCCCTCATACCGTTTTGTATGTTGACATAATAAAGGTGGTATTTATTCTATAAATTGTCGTACTAATATATTTTTACTTATATTTTTTCACATTGTACAACTACCACCATATTGTTTTGAACCTAAAATAGATTTATTGTCTGATAGATCTAATTGTTGTTGAAAATTTTAAGTATTTTTCTTTTAAATATGTATATTGTCATTACATATAGGTGTTTTTTTCTATAAATTAGACTGATATATTTTTACTTATAATTTTTCTCATTTTTTCTATAAAATATATTTTTTTGTTGTTGGATGTGTATGTATGCATGTGAATATACACTTTTACTTATATGAAATAGTTAAAATACTAATAAAATAAATAATATTTTATTTTTAAAATTAAAAAAATTACATAGATAAATATATAATTATTTAAAATAAAAATCACAGATATTGTGCGTGACTTCCACTAAGAATCGCGTACATTTCCACTACTGACTCATCCCCTAGTATCCACCTCGCATATGATATTATTGGCTCTTAAATTGCATCCATTGTAAGAGATTTACCAACACCTAAGCTACTTTTGTCAATAGATGTAATTTTTTTTAATTTAAATTGCATTTTTGTTATTACTTCTAAATCTACATTATTTTTGTAATTTGTTTTAAAATTACATTATTTTTAAAATTATCCCGAAATAAATCATGATATTATGCAATTTAGAATAGTATATATATATACATATATTTTTTTCGTACATCCAATGAAATTTCTTGTGTCTAGCATATAATGCTAAAATAAAAATAGAAAATAAATTGCAATATTTAAAATTTCAAAATAAATGGGAGATAATAAATATTTAACTTTCAAGTTTAGTATTCTATTTATGAATTTTTGTTAAATCCAATAAATATATAAAATTCCTCATCAAAATTAATTTTTCAAAAATTCCAAAAAACCAAGTTGTTTACAAAAAATAATTATACGTGGTTTGAAGCTTGGAGGGGGAGATGAGCAAAAGAATTGCCAGAAGTATTATGGTTGTATCGTACGACTTCAAGAGGCTCCACTAGAGAAACTCCATTAGCATTAGCTTTCAGATTAGAGGCTATAGTTACGGGGGAGATTGGGGTTCCAACAGAGAGGATCGAGTAATACGAGCATCCTTTGAATGATGAAGCTCTCCTGTTGAACCTGGACTTACTAAATGAGAATAGAGAAGCTTTACAACTCCGACTCGAGGAAGTTTGCTAAAGTAATAAAGCTCATTGGAAAAAATCTTGGTCACGAACTCCCTCGAGATAACTCGAGAAAATGTTGCAATTGTTCAAAATTTCTTAAAAATCCCGAGCACAAACTCCTTTGAGATGCCTCGAGAAATTTTCCAAATTCTTCAAATTCAGCCTTTGTTTCATCCAAAAACTATGTCTCAAACTCACCCATTATTTAGCTTGAGTTATTTGTCAGTATGTTCCACTTGATCGAGTTTTCTCTATTTATTGTATGTTGAACTTGATGAACTTATAACATGTACTATTGTCATCCTATGTTTATCTATTTCATTATCTCTGAGTCAATATATTTAATTTATTTGTATGATATAGAGATGGTATCAAAGATGCCCCTGATAGGTATTACAATGCCCAGTTTCCTTCTCTGTCCTGCATAGGGACAACAGTCAAACTTCTTAAGAAGAAGCTTAGTTCTCGTCAACTTAGTAAGTTTAGGAAAACCTGTTTCGGCCACTTCCTAGATGTGCATATCACATTTAACGGTCCACTAGTTCACCATCTTTTGTTGAGGGAGGTTGAGGACAGCAAACTGAATGCAGTTAGTGTAAATCTATTCGGGAATAAATGCAGGTTCGGTCGTAAGGAGTTTTACCTCATAACTGAACTAAAGTATAGAAGGAGGATTGTTAAGAAACATAGGCACTATGCACGGCTAAAGACGCTTTATTTTAAGGATAAAGTGGGCATCTTGGTAAGCGAGTTTGAGGACATGTATGAAAAGGCTTAGTTTCAAAATGACAATGATGCAGTCAAGGTCACCATAGTCTATACTTCATAGAGTTGGCACTTTTGGGGAGAGAGAAAAAGCAATTGGTGGACACGAGCCTGTTTGGGGTAGTTGATGACTGGGATGCATGTTGCAACTATGATTGGAGCACAAATATATTTGACAAGACCAAGAAAAGTTTGCATCATGGCTTATACATCAAGAAAAATGGGAAAGAGGGAGAGTCAGAGCCAAGTTATAGTCTTTATAGTTTTCCCTATGCATTCCAGGTATGTATTCACATGTTAATTAAGTTTCATATTGTAACATTAAAATTATTTATAGTTATATTATTCATTTATTGATATAGGTTTGGGCGTATGAATGCATATCTTCATTGAGCGAACGTGTTTGGGGATGAAAAATCTCATTGCCACGTGGAGGACGAAGATTCGCTGCTAACAAAAGATTCGAAGGAACAAACTTGTGGAGCTCCATCTCGGAACCTTCCGAGATGAAAGTCTTGCCATTTCCTATTAAGGAATTAACCTGTCATTTCTAAGAATGTGTCCAAGTTCGATCTGCTCGAACACGACACGTTCGACCTCTAATCCGACCAAGGTAACCTAACCGCTTGTCGCAACCCCTATCGGAACCTACACCTATAAATAGAGGGCTTCATTTCACCATTAAGTATCGAATTTCTCCTCGAACTTAATATTGAGTCCGAGCTGCTTACTGACTTGAGCATCGAAGATTTTGCCCTCTTGTGCAGGTCTTCCCTTAGCGTTTCGGGACAGAGCAAGGATCGGGTTCGAGCTAGATTGACGTTGTGCAAATTATTGTATAAACATTTGGCGCGGTCTATGGGGAAGGACATTGCAAGTCGTCCCAACAACCAAGCAATTCGATCCGAGATGGTTCACCCAGCAGATTATGCCAACACCGCTGAACAGAGGGCTTTGATTACAAACAATGGTGCTCAACGTGAAGTTGACGCCAAATTAACTGAAGACCAGGCTAGGGCAAGGCAAGAGGTGGAGCCACCTCGAAGGTCCATCTTCAACGCCAACACCGTCCTGCCCCCAGCACACCAGAGGCCCAGCAAGACCAACCGAGGTTGAGGTGGGACCTCGAAAAAGGTTTCTCGAAGGGTCGCGCTAGCTACAGACACTGAGGTTCTCGCTACCCTCTAGCGGGAGTTAGATGATATGCGCAACCGAGTGCGCACCATGAAAGAGACATATAATGAAATGATAAGGGCAAACCGGCGGCGCAGACGACCTACTAGAAGATGGAGATGACCAAGATCTCCCCATCCACCCCGATGACTATGAGCTCGTCGCCAACAATGGTGGGATTGACTATAGTTTAAGGGATCACGACTTTGAAAAGCACCTTGTTGATAAAAAGAGGAATGCCTCACGGGGCCCAGGGATCCCTCCATCCTGTTTTCACAAATACTCAAACTCCAACCTCAAGGCCCAGTCGAAGTATAAGCCATTGACACCGAAGGCCGTGATTACGAGGGAAGAGTTCAAC
>NW_019104660.1:128188-144329 GCF_001995035.1 Momordica charantia
CGTTCCATGACTCCTTCCTCAATTTTAACTCCATCTATCAACTCAACTCCTTCCTCTCCAAGGTTCTTGCCTCTATTTTTGCCGAGCATTCCGCCACGGTAGACCTGCATCCCTACCGCTAATGGTCTATGGATCTGATAAGTCTTGATTAAATGCTAAACCAAGATTGGAGGGATCAATCGAATTTCTTGTGGTGAGAGCATCAACTTGAAAGTAGCTATCCATATGAGCATGCATTCCCACCAAAATTCCCGACACAGCCTCAGCAGGAGTACAATCAACCATGGATGCCAAAGCAAATACAATCGTTGGAAATTTCTAGCCTTGAAGAGACGATGATAGATTTTATGGCGAGAAATGATGCAACAGTATGCAACTTGCAGATTGGAATAGAGAAATTGGCTGATGAGTTGAGGAATAGTCCTCCAATAGCCTCTCCTAACGATGTGGAGACCCCAAAGCAAGAAAGGGAACAAAGTGAGGCAATGAGTCGTATGAAGCGAGCTCGAATATGATGAAACGGAGCTCCTAGTGGACAACGATGACCCACTAGCCCTTAATGTGATGAACGAGGTAGGGAAGAATAAGGAAGTTTAACAAGAGCAACTAGTAGAGGTAATTGAGCATAAGGTTGCAAAGGACCTAAACCCATCACCTCTCAATATTGGACCACTTTTTCCTTTCCATCGACATTCTTTGGATACAAATCAAGATATAAAGAAGGGAGAGCTGACCAAACATTTCAAGGACAAAATAGAGGAAGAAATAGGAGAATATGAGGTAGGTTCAGATGATGAATTTCATGCAGAAGCGACTACCAAAATTCCACTTTTAAAAAACAAATTCAATCAAGTAAGTCACATCCCCCTCAAGTTGGGCCTTCAAGCATATTGTGCTTTGAAGAAGAGAAAGTGCGACATGACATTAGAAGAAGGAAGGTCGAATGAGATTGAGAAAATTAGTGAAAGTTGAAAGCCTCCAACGTTCTTTAAAAATAAAATTAATAGGAGGAAAGTTTCTACATTAGTTTCATTATTTTTTTTTTCCTTTTAAGCTTTTATTGAACGTTTTAATAATTTAATTCTCTTAGTACAGGATTGAAGTTCCCAAGAAAATAAGTAAGCTGAAGAGTGAAAGTTGCAATTAAATGAGTTAGAAGAATTTAGGCAATTTTCGTACAAAAATGGCAAAATGTACCAGAAAAAAACAAAACAGTGACATGATCGGCAAATAAGGCCCAAACATTTCCAAGTAGGTGAGAAGGTTTTGTTATTTAACTCTAGACTTCGACTGTTTCCCGATAAGTTAAAGTCTCATTGGTCCGGGCTATTCAAAATTGTAAAGGTATATCCTCATGGGGTGATCGATTTAGAAGACAACACAAGTAATATTTTTAAAGTTAACGGTCAAAGAGTTAAGCTTTATTTTGGAGATCAATTTGATAGAGAGCAAGGACCTCGATATGGTTTATTTAACTTAAAGGAGGAAGTATTTTTTTCTTTTCTAAAATAGAAAATCTTTTTTTAAAAAAAAATTCTTTGTAAAATAATTCTGTTAAAAGAGCATTTTGGGTTTTGTCTTTCAATAAGTTAATTGGGCTTGCAATTTTTAAACAGTTTGTTAAATAAGGGAAATTTGGGTTTTGTTTTTGTTTTCTTAATTTTCCTAATCCAATTTTTCCAACTGTTTTACAGGTTTGAGTTTGACCATCTTACCCTTTCTATTTAATTATTATTTTCAAAATCAAAATTTTACTCTCTCTTACATTATCAAAGTTGTTTCCTGTTATTTTATCTCTCTTTTCCTACATTTTCTCTCCTAGATTTTAGAAACCATCTATTTCAGTTTTTAAATATTTGAATATAACATAACATAACTCAAAGAGGATAGCACATAAAGTGAGACAAGGGGTATTGCGAGAGAGACAACAGGAATGGACGGGAATTGAGCAATGGTGACAACAAGACGGGGAATAGACGAAACTGAGCAAAGGAGATAACGATGGAGCAGCATGGTGGGTGATATAGGTGTAGGTGGGGCGGGGAATTGATGAAATTGAGCAAGAGATACAACAATGGAGCAACAAGGCGGGTGAGAAAGCTGTAAGTGGAGTGGGGAGTGGCGGAGGGTAAGGGAGAGAGGCCAACCGTATGAGTTTAAAGGTAGGATTTTTGTTTATATTTTTTGCAACGATGGAGCAACAAGGCGGGTGACAAAGCTATAAGTAGGGTGGGGAGTGGCTGAGGGCAAAGAAGAGAGAGGTCAGCGGTATGAGTTCAAAGGTAGATTTTTTTTTTATACTTTTGTATTAATTGTGTCACAAAAATTAACATTATGGGTTCACCTTATTTTTCACAGTATATGTTCATTTTAATGTTCAGGTATTTGTTGATCTATTAATCGTATTTGTTCATCTGTTTACCATATTTGTTCATTTGTTCACCATATTTGTTCATCTGTTCACCGTATTTCTTCATCTACTTGTTACTGTATTTGTTCATCATGTTTGTTACTGTATTTTTACATCTTTGTATTGGTATTTCTTTTTCTAAAATGATTTTCTAGTTTAAAATTTGGTATTTCTATTTCTAAAATGAATTTTTTTTGTTTAAATTTTGTTTTAGATTTTAATTTAATTAAAATTTTTTCCTTTTAGGTTTGTTAGTAAAATTCTCTTGTAAAAATATTTGAATTAAAAAATACAGCTAAGATTCTCAAAATATTTGAATGATTCATTAGAAAAAATATATATATAGGTATGATTCTCCTATAAAAAATGATAAATGATATATTTATTTAAAAATCATGGAAGGGTAATTTCGTACCAAAAAAATTAGTAGAGAATTTCCTATTTTTACGTTGGACATTTTTCAAAACTGAAAGTTGTTTGGCCATTTTTTGAAACAGCTTATTTTAAATGGCTATATTTCTTGTTAACCCAAAAAAACAAGGCAATTAGGCCAAAAATTTGTAACCCAACTTTGACCTAGGGCCTTGGATTTTTCTGGGTAACAACAGATATAGCCATTTAAAATAGGCAATTTCAAAAGATGACAAAACAACTTTCACTTTTGAATAATGGCTAACGAATATCTGTACTAATGTTTTAGGTACGAAATTAGTCTCTTCTAAAATAATTTTAAAATGAATTTGTTATTTTTTCTATTTTATAGGAGAATCCTACCTAACCATTTTTATAGGATAATTCAAATATTTTTCCAACCAATTTTAGTGAGAATGATACAAACAAATCTAAGGAAAAAAAGAATATATAATAAACATTAATAAACAAAATGTAATTATAAATAGAAATACAACAAATACGGTGAAGAGAGGTGTATTTTTATTAACAATTAATATACAAAGGAGAGATGAACAAATATGATGAACAAGATCAACTGAAGAAATACAAATAGTGTGAATAAATAAGGTATATTTTTGTGAACAATTAATACAATAATATAAAGCACTCTACCTCAAACCAAAAAGTTACACAAACTGTAGAAACAGAACATATAGGCCTCCCTCTCCCACCCGCATTCCATCAATTTGTTTGCATCCTCTGCCTTTGTCAACTCGGCTCCGATAGATTCCCTCTCTGATCATCTCATATCTTCTTAATTCTTTTCCACATATATATCCAACTTTATAATAATAGTGGTTGAAAAAAAAAACTAGAATCAATAAGAGATAGAATCTGGGAGAGATAATAGAAGTTATGATATTTTGATTTTAAAACTAATAACCAAATGGAAAAGGTAAAAGTGTCAAAATCAAACTTGTAAAACAGTTAGAAGAATACAAATAGACATTTTTAATTAACAAAGATGATTTAGTCGATGATTTAGTCGTTTTTTAATATCGGGTGACAAATAGGGACGCCTACTATAAATTATCCTTTTTTCTATTATCTTCTTCCCGCTCCCCCCCCCCCTCCCCATCACCTTCTTCTTCAATTTTCTACCATGGAAACTTCATCCCCACACGACCCAAGCATCGATTCATCACCATCATCGTATCCCACTGGTCGCCGGCGTTCCAAGTTGCATGAGGAACGAAATCCAACTTCACCGAGAATACTTCCACGTCTACTTTCCACCATCTTCAACCACGTGGTGCATTTACAAATGATGAAGAAATGATTCAAGGAGTTTTTCTGACCTCTAGTATTATTTAATTTAATGCATGTCCTGTTTCTGTTAATAAATTTCTAGTTGCACATGTTAGGACTTAGGTAGTTGGTTGATTTTGTCTTTTGGAAGTATGCTGTCAAATCATGAATATTGTTATTTGTTGCTCTTAATTAGCACTGACATGCATGAAAATAATAAAATCTATTGCCAGACTTTTTGTTTTTGTGAATCTTCAAGTGAATGCAACGATTGTCTAATTAATTTTAAGCATGAAAAGTCTTGGATTTACCATCTTTGAGTAGGTTCATGTTCTTTTCTTATGTCGATAATGATTAATAGGAATATGCATGAGCTTTATTTTTAATTACTTAGTTCAAACAATGACTAATTTGCCATATTGTTTTTAGGATAAAATCATTTTTGGCTTCTTTCTGCTTAACCCTTTTTAGATCTTTTAAGAGGATCGTTGTCCTTTCGTGCTAAAAAAATTTTTACGCACCTAAAAAGTGTTCTTTTCTTATGGCGCATTCTTGGGTGGATTTCTAAAAAAATCTCTTTACATCTTTTTTCCATGTGGCCACTGAGGATTTGATTTATGCACTAAAACATAAGCACATAAAACACGGTCATAGACACAGACTTTCTGATCCATAAATGCAAATTAGTTGATAATTATTTTCTATGAATGTAATCACACATAGAAATATGATTGTAGGTTACCCTAGCATCTGCATCAACCAAAAGCAGTTCGTGAAATAGTGGAACTCATATTCCCAAGATTAGCCAAATAGTAGCTGGTGCATTTTCCTAAAGTGTGTATCTTCCATATTTTCCATCAAAGTTAAGGTAGGAAGCAAAGAGGTTGTGTTTTATTAAATTGCTTGATATTTGAAACCCCAAACAACAACTTATGTCACCATTTTCTTCATAAACCACAATTGCATCTTTGAACTATTCACTTCTTGAAACAATTTTGAAAAGCACAAGTCCCTAAGGATTCGGCCTTGGAATTACTCTCAAGTATTACTTGTGACCGTGTACGCTTGTACGTGTCCCTAATCTTTTAAAGATAGAGAAAGTCCCAACAATAAGCCTTGATTAAAGGCTAAAAAGAATAGGTTTGCATGCTTAGTTTAGAGTTATTTATGATTAAAAATGTATGTTCATGCATATAATTTAGGAAAAAATGTGCATATTTTGTGATTAAGGTCTTGGGCATTTAGTTATAGATAAATGAAGGCTAATTGATGTAAATATGTTTACTTTGTAAGGAAAAATTGAAGATTGATGATCTGAATGCGTCAGGCGCATCGCACTCCCAGAATTTCCATCTTACTAGAGGAATGTGTCAGCGTACATTACTTTGAAAAATCTAGCTTCACAATGTTTCAGCCACATTCGTTGCCCAGATTATCAAATCGTGCATAACAACTTTTGACCAAGTAATTGGTCCAAGATTTGGTCACACTTCCTTAAATCTCTACAACCATAATTGGTTCCAACTTCCCATGGATTCCTCAACTTGTTACTTCCCCCAAGCCTATAGATTGAAGCTCCCAAGGATCATCTCAAATACACCTCATTTTCATGCTTTAGTTCTTCCTTTCTAAAATTGTTATCAACTTTAGTTTTCTAGTTTTTCTTCTAGCATTTAAGTCTTGTTCTTCAATTAATTTTTCTGCAATTATTATTTGTTTATTTTATTGCAATTCTATTTGTTCTAATTTTGTACTTTCTTTCCAACTTCAATGAAAATGCATTATTTTGTTATCTTCACTTGTTATTTCATTTCTTTTACTACAATGAATAGCTAAATTATTTCTTCAACCCTCCTACAAATGTTTTAGTTCTTATCATTATAAATTCATCTATCAGTGAACATAGCGTATTATGCTCCTTTTACTTATCTTGATTGATATAATTCATCCAGTTGATTTTCTTGTTGGCCACTTGTTTAAATCACACTAGTTTGAATTTAATTCTGAAAAGTTAGAGTCAAACGAATTTCATCAAGGTAAAACGAGAAGTTACTTAGAAATAAGAACTAAAACAATATCTTAGACATAGGCTCTCTTACCCGTTAAACGTAAGTTGGAGTTTGATTAATTTAGGGTTCTAGGGTTTCATAGACATATGTAAACCCTAGCCTATGCTTCTAAACAAACCAAAAGCGGTATGGAATAGGAGCTGAACCTGTTTGCATAAATTGAGCATAATTACAGACAAATTTGGTTAGTATAATTCATCTTTTTGGGTTGACTTTTTAAATCTATTTTTACTTGTGTTTTTAAATTGTGTTTCCTAACAAATTCACCAATTTTTATTCCAAACCTGATTGCTCATTCAAGCGGTTTACAAATTCATTTTTTAAAAGAAACCTAGTCCTTGTGGAGACGAACTTGGAGTATTTCCATATTATTACTTGTGACAGTGTGCATTTGCACTTACCCTCGAGCTATTAAGCAGAGGCGCAACAAGATCATTGTTTGTTTTTACGTCAAGCTCTCATTTAGTTGTTTCATAATATTCTAGAGACAATGTACAAGGCAAATTATATCAAGTATAACACTTTCAAAGCGGTATGTTTGTTTCATCTGGTTGTATCAATCCGATGACGGAGAAAATAAGGAGGACGAATTCGACCTTCTGAATGACCGATCAATTCGATGAAGGAGAAACGAATAAACGAAGAAGGACAAATTTGATGCCCAACGGTTGCTGTTTTCGAAGAGAACATGACGACATGTGATATTTCGAGGAGTTAACCACATGTCGTCGATATGAGAGGAAAACGATTTTTCCCCCAAGTTATATATCGAAGGGGTCGATAGGTCGACATGTCGACTTATCGCTCGATTTTTAAAATAGTGATCTAGACCAGCTACCGCTAAGGTCATGGCTCCAAAGGAGGTTCTTGCAACACCTACCGATGATCAGAACCCGCTTCTTAACACGGTCACCGTTGAGACCGTGTCTTCAAAGGTATATATATTTCTAATATGCCAAGGTTCATGTTAGCATGTACTTATCACCCAGATTCTTTCACGACCCACTGATCGAGGAGGCTAGCGTTGCGATGACGGTTGATGTTGACACGTAAGTGGAATCGGTCTTCAAAGGTATGTATATTTCTAATATGCCAAGGTTCATGTTAGCATGTACTTATCCCCAGATTCTTTTAGGACCCACTAATCGAGGAGGCTAGCGTTGCGATGACGGTTCATGTTGACTCGCAAGTAGAATCGGTGGTACCGTACACGTAGGTACATGTCTAATTTATCCTCTATCGTTTAGAACATTTCTAATATCTGATTCGTTTTTTATACTTTCAGCTACCAAACTCACCAAGATGTTTGTCATACGTCAAAAGCTTCGAAGGTTGTTCGTCATGGGTCGCAAAAGAGGCAAAAGTTGTGGAAATTCTATCAGTCATCTAAAGTAAAGGTTGGCGGGAAGAAGAGGAAGGTCCTAGTCTATGACCCTATATGGGAGATTCCCTCTGAAATTGACGCCAAGTTTCAGACATGGACGGACGATCCAAAGTGTGAGGCACGAACCACTGTATACGTTGTTCATGAGAAAACATGGTTTGTGGACTTATTGACTCCCTATAAATGGTTAAATAGTGACGTATGACATTCTTGAACCTTAATTATCATTCACTATTTGACTGCATTATGTCTATCATATATATTTATATACATATATATGTACATGTTATCAATTCTCTAGTGATGTTCACGAGCAAGAAGCTCGTGTAGCAGACCGACTTATGTTGTTGGAAGTTTTCCACCGCTGACATACTCTTTACGGTATGTAGACAACGTTATACATATTTCGTCTCACAATCAATAGTTTGTAACCCAATTCCATATGTCTATAGGATTTCATACAAATAACAAACGGTCCATATGCAGAACTCGCCTCACACAATTATGTGCCATCAAAGTTAAAGTATGATTGGGAGGGCAAAACAAAGTCCAAACTGAGTTATGTCGATGGAACACACACAAATTATGAACATGTATGGAAAGATGGGGATGTTGTCTATATACCCGTGAAAATTTGTGGAAATCATTGGATAATGATTTGCGTTGATCTTGAGGTAGAAGAATTGACGTGTGGGATTCTCTTAAGTCATTGGTGTCGGACGGCGAGTTAGATGAGAAGTTGAAGCCAATGCGGACTGTTGTATCGACATTACTGTTGAAGTGCGGGATTACGTGTGTTAGACCGAGTCTACCAGTTATGCCATTGCACATTCAGAGGGTGGTGTCAGCACCCCAATAAGAGAGATGAGGATTGTGGTATTTTTTGTATTAAATTTTTTGAACATAATGTAACAGATTCTGATATGAGAATTCTAACTCATGATAGGATGTCAATATTTAAGAAGCAGTTTGCAATTCAAGTATGAGCGAACAAGTCAGTATTTTTACTACTTTACGTTATTGAACTTTTTTGTATTAAACTTTAATATGTTTTGAACTTTTTTGTATTTTGACTAGTATTTGTAATAAGTTAGGTTATTCAATCCTGTCGATCACTCACTGAGATTATTTGATTAATTTATGTTATTCAATCCTGCTCGTGACCAAAATCCCATTCGAGATATTAGGGATCTCTCTGGGGATATTTTCCTGAACATGAAGGCACAGTACACAAGCTATAAATCCTGATCGAGTTCTTCCCAATCTCCCTCGGGATATTTTCTAGAACATGAAGCCACGATACACAAGCTAAATCCTGATTGTGTTCTTCCTAATATTCTTCGAGATTTTTTCTACAACATGAATATTTGTTCCCGAACATTAAAAAAATTTTCTAAACATTTGTAGGTGTTTTGAACTACAACTAAATATATGTTTACAACCCATTGGTAAAAAAATTCATATCTAGTTCTCCATATTTATCTAAGTGGTTGTCGATACGTTTTCATATTATGTCTATTGTTCCCACAACTACTGCCTTTGTAAATTTGACGAGTCTCTCCAACGAAAGGTATTCGTATGATCTGTCGTCTCCAACTCGCAGAACTATTTTTGGCAGCTTGACTCTGAAATGGATGAAGTTATCAGGTAAAACCCAATCCTCCTCAACACCGAGAGGGTAAATAGGTTCATCATACACGTTAATTAGGGTTTGAAGGTTGTATGGGGGCGAGCATAAAGTATACCTCTTTACGTTCTGATGATGCGTTGCTGCAGCAATGACATGCGAACATGGAAGCTCATAGTAGTTAAACTCTTTACATCCATAGGTCCTAGCATTTAAATTCACACGCATCATTTTTATTTTATCGTACACTTCCAACTGTGGAGATCAATAGGTGTGATGGAGTGTGTTCGAGAAAGGTTCTTCGCGGTCTGCATCTTCGTCTTAGCATAGTCAGTAAGAATAGTTTCTCAACTAGATGCATATGTTTTCCTTTCGTATAACCATCGCTGAACGAGAGCCCACACATGTTTAAGAAGTATATTGACTGGCAAAGAATGTGCATGGACAAGGACTGCATTCATAGACTCGACAACATTAGATGCCATTTGGTCGTACATCAATTTCGATTGAAATGCATGTGTCCATTTCTCAAAACCGATTTCTTATAAGTACCTTTGAACATCTGGAAATCTTGCAAGTTGTGAAAAATGGTCCCTAAAATCTGATTTGCAGAATGCCTTTGCTGCCAGAATGAACATTGCATGCATGTCATCACTCCTAAATTTGTTCTTTTTGTTCATTGACAAGTGATCTTTTAGAAAACACCTCCCTAACTGATTTCGTAATGGAAATGTGTCAGTCGGATACAAAAAATAGCTCATCAACCTCTCCTATACAACGTTTCAACATCTCTAAAAACTAAGTCCATGATTCATCACTTTCTTTATCGATAATTCCAAACGCAATAGGATAGATTTGATTATTACCGTTCACAGAAGATGTAATAAGGCTAACTCCTTTGTATTTCCCCTTCAGCTATGTACCATTTATCACAGGCACTAGGTTGATACAACTAGAGAACCCTCTAATACAAAAACAGAGGGTCATGAACGCGTATTTGAAATACTTGTCTTACTGCAGTTCCATTTCAAAAACAGTATCGGCGTTCACAGCCTTCAAAGCCTCTCCATATTTGCGTAAAAGAGTGTAGAAATCTTTTGGTGATCCCATCAAAAGATTCAATGCTACATCTTTCGTACGCCATGTATTTTCATACTTGATATTGACACCGTAGTACTTCCGCACATCATTAATAATATCTTTCGGTATGTATCGACGACTTACATCCTCAAAATTCAACTTAAATAACTAACTAACCACCCAACTTCCAGCTTGTCTATGGTCGTGGTTTCACGTGTGCATTTTTGGACATCAGTATACTTCGAAATGATGAATGAGTCACAACCTTGGATCATATTCACACACAACCCCCATTTGCAACTTGCTTTATTATATCCGACAGTGTACAAAGTCTTGGTAGATTTTTTTACACGAAATTCAAAATTTAGCTTCATTGCCAACACGGATAGTTTGAAGTGTAGTTCTACCTTTGAATGGAAAATACCCCCAACAAGTACCCCCAACAGCAATTTCATCGACATAATCTGCCACATCTATAGTTGTATTATTCTGTACTGAAGAATTGCCTAATCTCTGAACTATTTGACAAGGTGCATTTGCACTTACTGAATCAACCTCATAGACAGGTTCAACTCCATTCTTAGGTTGATCAGTAATTTCATCCTTGTTCTCATTGTCATAACCATATTCACCCTCATATTCAGATTTTGCTTGATCATCATCGTCCTCTGCCCCATCCTAAGTGTCATCTTCACAAAACTCATACTCAATCTCATTATGTCTCATAATCAACCTTATTCTCGTATAATTCACCATAATATGGTTGTTCGTCATCGCCTTGGTTGCATGGGACAATGTTGTGGGTCAAGGAGGTATTTGTGGGACAAAGGAAGGGGCAGAAACACCCTGTAAAGGGGCATGATTAAAAATTGAAGGGCCACAAGATGGAACATTCTACCTTGAAACTATGGAAATGAAGACGATATTTTGGTTTTTGAATAAAAGAGTATATTTCCTCATTTGCTCCCACTACCATGTGTTTCTTTCAATACGACGGATACATACAACAACACTTGAGAAGGGTCTGGAGGGTCATTCAACTATAATCTTGGGCTAGTATCATAAAAAAATGAAGTACTAAGGTACTTCGTATTGCAATTCAAAGTTATATATACATTGTATAAGAATGTTAAACTGATTTGAATCAATTCTAGTAAGCCTGTACAACTCATTTACTAGGTCATTGTTAGGTTTGACCTTTTGTTGCGGAAACGTGACTGTCGAGGCATATTTGACCATAAAAACGAACATTTTTCCTTCAAATTTAATTAAAAGTGTTTACATATTCTTAAAATAGAATATAAGAATAATATTTCTGGGTAATTTACAATGTAGGGTGTTTTGAGAAAGAAGTGAAGTAAACATGGTCAAACTTGGCAAAAACTCACAGAATTTCTATGTTGCAGAAACAATGCACCTGACACATTTTTCCAGTTTGTCCAAAACACACATTTCACTTATGAGGGACACGAGAGTCATCTCACATATGATTTATTGGAACAAAATAAGCCTAGTCCAAGTCGAAATTGAGTTGTTGGATGGATATCAAGCATTTCCTCTTATTTTGGTGGAGAGTTCAAACCAACTTGAAGCCCTATATAAGGAGAGCCTCCCCCAGCACTTTAACATCAATTCCCATTCATTCCGGATCTCTTGAAGAGCTTTAACATCTAGTTTCAGTCTTAAATTCATTTAGTTATTTTTCCCTTTGTTATTCTCTTGTATTTTCGAAAACTCTAGTGTTGTTCTTCTTTTAATTCAAGCTCTTTCATTTGTTCTTCATATATTCATTTTCTTGAATATTTTTTAGCAAGTCTGAAATCTCTTCAAGCTCGAAAGAGAAGAAGATCAAGCTAGAACTCATTGTACGTTGTTTTTATTTAATTTAAATTAATAGAAATTATTTTTAATCAAAACTAAGGCATGAAGTAAAGAGGTTATGTTTTATAAAGAAGTTTGATAATTGCAACCCTAAATCACGACTTTATCACTTATTTTTATTCATAAAATTCAGTTGCATTTTGAACCAGGGCGAATGTACGTTGGGCCTACAGGGGGCTCGAGCGTCCCCCCACCCCCTAACTTCATAAAGTCTCTTATCTTTTAAGGTAGAGAAAATCCTTACAGTCGGCATATGCTATCGTTTCATCAACGTCTAAACCTCTCATAACCCCACCTTCATACATAGTTCCTACCTCATTCCACTAATCATCCTAGATTACAAATAGGCGACGCATTTTGCAAAGAGATTAAACAAAAAACAGATAATTAATTCACACTTTGGAAAAATTTCTCGATTGAGATTTACAAAAACCTAACTGGGGTTCTAAAAATTTACAAAACTTGACTAGGTTTCCTAAGCAACTCCCTCGAGTTTCATATTCAACTCAATTTGGAAAAATTTCTTGACTAGGATCTACAAAATCCGACCGGGATACTTAAAATTTACAAAACTCGACTGCGTTTCCTAAGCAACTCCCTCGAGTTTCTCAATCGTTCATATGCAACTCACCCGAGATTTAAACAAAACTGAAGTAAAATATTCAAATATATGCTATCGACATAGTTTACAATGCCTTTGAACTTCAAAAATAAAACTCATACTCTGAATAAATCAAAAACTAACATCCTTAATTCAAAATGATGAAGATGACAAAATGAAATGTAATCCACCTTCAAAATATGATTTTCGCCGTTCAAAGAATCTACATGTTGCAAAAATAGATTTCTTTCAAGGGTTACACGTGGAAGAAGTGAAGATTTTCTATGCTTTAAGAAGATTTTATTCTCAGGCATATTAAAGAGAAGTACAAAATCTATGGAATGAAATTAATGATAGTACAAAAAGTTGGTGAGGAATTTATTGGGGTTGGTAAAAAAATATTTAAAAACTCGATCAAGTTGACTGCGATATAGGTTGAGATTTTTCAACAATTCAACTCCAAAAGTTTGAACTTTTCCATATAAATTAGGGGCAATTTCGTCTTTTAACATACTCTAATGTGTCAAAAAAATTTCTCTAATGTCAAAAAAGTAAAATTTTTTATTTTGGGTCATTTGAACAAAATCTAATTTTTTTTTGGTTATATGGGTCCATTTCCCTAAAATACCATGAGAAAAAAAAAACAATAATATGGATTAAAATTTGGAAATAAACTAGCTTACATGAACTTCCATTTAAATTCTAAAACTTAAAAGAACAAAATGGGAATAGTTTTTGCTCGTGAGAAAAAATCTCGAAAAAAAAAACCTAGAAAATGAAAATAATTCAAACTAATAAAAAAAATGGTATCTGAAAATCAAATGTAAAATTTAACTTTCGATTTTTTTTTTTGTTATATTAAAGATGTTACAAATTCGTTTTAAAAATGACATTAAGGGCAAAATGGTTAAATTGCAGGTTGAAACAACCTTGAAATAATACACTATGCCATATTTGCAATATCTACAAAGTTTGATCATTTTTCAATTTATGCTCAAATACAGACTACATGCATGAATTTTCCTTGTTTACTTGAAAAATTCTACCCTCCAAACAATTGGTTTGAGTTTAAAGTCTTTCGACTTAATTCGTGAATACTCTTCATCATTTCGAGAGAAGGAAAAAAAATTATTTATATTGTTAGGATAAATAAAATCTAAAAGAATATTTTTTGTCACGTTAATATTATCAAATATTGACCAATTTTATTGCTCAACTTTTAAATAGGTATGTATTGAGGATATATAGGTCGACTAAAATGAATATTAGGTAAGGTGAAAAATGAAGGCATAATTACGACATAATCAAAATGACTATGTTATTCTTGACAATTTAAGGATTAAAATTAACATTTTAAAATGTCAATGACCAAACCATAACCAATCCAAAAATTTAGAAAATGATATTTAATATTATAAATTAACAAAAAATAAAAATGATTATTTGCTTAAATCTCATTTTGTTTTTAATTTTTAGGATTCTCTTTTTTTTTTTCATTTTGGTCTCCAAATTTATTTTGATTAAAAAGCTTTCAAAATATTGATTTTAGTTCCTAAACTTTAAAAAAATATTAATTTTGGTCTTTATCTAAATTTTACTTTTTAACAAAGGAATGATATAACTTCAAGAATGTATACTAACACGCTAGCATGGACATGTATTAGAGTCACATAATTTGAACCAGAAGAATATTTGGTAAGACATCTCGAAAATTTAAGGACCAACATTGTATAGAAGAACATTATATGGTAAAATAATAGCAAAAAAAAAATATTAAATTTGTATGAGGATGTCCATATTTCTATTGATATTGATGAAACACTCATTTCATTTTATTTTTTTATTATATTTTTTTAGAAAGACACTCATTTATATTTCAATTTAATTTTACTGGTTTATTTGATCTTCTAAGAATATCAATTTTTTCAATGAAATCTAATTAATATTTCTATTGACGTTGATATTTAAAATTTTGACAAAGAAATAGTAGAAAAGAAAAAAAAAAAAGCAAGCATGAGGATTCGAGGATGCTAAATTGAGGTTACGAGGATTTTAATCCTCGACTTCAAGGGAATAAGAATAAGTAGATAAATTTAGAAAACTAAATGACTAAAATATAAATTTTTAAAATTTATGGATAAAAATGAAAAAGTCTTCAAAGTTTCAAGATAAAAATGAGAATTATTATGATAGCGGTGGAGAAAACTATTTAGCAAACTTAAATTGTGCGTTTTGGAAAACCTTTTTGGCGTAGGGATTGGAAGTGCAATTTTCCTGAAAGTAATTTTGATAAAAGGAAAAAAAGCTTCCAATCAACACAAACCTTCATTTTTTCGATTACAGTTCAGTTCTCGATCGAACACAAAAATCCTTCGGTTCTTCTTCTTCTTCTTCTTTCTTGTTCGATTGGGAGGTTGAGGGCGCATAGAATAAACAATCCTTTTTCTGGGGTTCTTATTGATTAATTCAATATGGCGCACCCGTTGCAGAAGACCATGTCGCGTGCGAGATCCAGGCGGATTGTACTGCCTCCGGTTCAAGAGGTATTGACGAATGTTTGAAATTTGTTATTCGAGATCTTTTCCCCCATTTTTGTTCATTTTAAGGCTGGTTCAGATTGAATTTGAGCCCTGAGCGGGAAAATGTAGGGGCGATAAGAATTTTAAGACTGAATTTCAGTTACAGCGTTTCATTTTGTTACTATTTCGTAGGATTTGTTTTAACTGAAATAGATAAATTACATGACATTTGTATTCACGATTACTATCAATTTCTGACTGGAAAAAGAGAGAAAGAGTGACACACAAATTGTTGAAGATGTCGTGTTTGGATCAAAAGAATGAAAGTTGTTCCGTGGATTATGTTATTTGGAGTTTGAAATTTACGCAAAGAAAAATGTAATAGTGGAAGAGACCATGCTTTTAGTTCATTGGGCAGTAACCTTCTATTCGAGTCATTTTGATTACTCTTTGATACTCTACTTATTTAAAACTGTACATTGTGTGCTTTTTCTTTTTCTTGCTTTATAGCTGCTTTTAACTGCTCCCACCTTGATATTCAATTAAATCTTTTGGGCTAATGTTTTCAAGTTTTTTTCTTTCGTGGAATTGAGGGAATTTTTTTAGACTGCATTAACTCTCTGAAACTGTTAAATACAGCATATTTATAAAATAGAAGAAGTTATTGAAGAGGGTGATTACTACGGAGCTCAACAGATGTACAAAACTGTCGGTGCAAGGTACAGCAATACCTTCTTCATTTGCTTTTGATCGTTAAAAGAAGAATATTTCCAAATGATTATGCAACCAATACACTTAATACCTTTGCTGCACTGCTTCTAGTTAAACTGTAAAACCCTTGACTGCAAATTTCTACCAATCACAAGTAT
>NW_019104660.1:164613-177579 GCF_001995035.1 Momordica charantia
ATCAATGCTTGGAATGTGGCAGGAGCATTGGTGAGACCAAAGGGCATCACCATAAACTCATAGTGACCCTCGTGTGTCCAAAATGCTGTTTTGTGCACATCTTCAGGGGTCATTCGGATCTGGTGATACCCCGATTTTAGGTCTATCTTCGAATACACCTTCGAGCCGTGGAGTTCATAGATGTGTATAAGAGACAGATCCAATAGCGTTAAAAAAAAGAACTTCTCCAATTGGATAGAAGAGAAGTTAAACTATAGTTGTTAAAAGGTGAAACATTTTTACACCAGAATAATACCAAAATAGAAATAGACTCGATCAAGTGATGTGGAAAGCTTTCTTTCTCCTTAAAAATCCTAATGTTTCTTTCTCTCCCTTTGGACCAAGTGAAAGATCTATTGAGGTGAAGCCGTAATGTAGATTGTAGCCTTTTCATGTTTGAAAGGATGACGAAGGAGAATTGATGACATCCATTCCCTTGATCCAAATCTTGGAGGACAAGAGGCTGCTTTGAAAATGTGATATTGAGACTCCAAATCTGTTTTGCATAAGCGGCACCAATAGGGAGAGATGGTCCACCAAACATCTTCTTTGCATCTTGTCGATCGTGTTTATGCATGAAGGGCTGAATTCCCATATTAGAAATTTAACCCTTCTTGGATAAGATGCTTTCCAGATTCCTTTGTAGAGATGAGACGTAGGGGAGGTCAAATCTTGTTTGTGTTGTATGTGTCAAGGACTTTACTCTGAAAGTTCCATGTTTCTCAAGGTTCCATATCCAAGAATCCTCTGTGAGATGGATTAAAAGAAGGCAAATGGGTTGATAAAGATGCCTATTCTATAATTTCTTCTTCTTTGAGATTTCTTCTAAAGTCCATATTCCAAGCTTTGTTTTGGTCTAAGAAGCATGAACACTTCATTTTGGGTAATGTTTTAATGTCGGACACTCTGACAATCTGACACTTATCAAACACTTGTTAGCTTAATAGATGTGTGTTACTGTCTAATTGGTTGTTGGACAAAGTAAAAATAGATTCGACACTTGTTAGATACGTAACGAACACTCTTTAAGCATAAGAAATCGATAGATAGTAATGTAAGACAAAATAATAAATTTTGAGAGTAAAATATATCAAATTTATTTTTTTAAACATAAAATTGCATAAACTTGATTTTTTTTATATGAAACAAATATTTCATTAATGGTATGAAATATACCAAAGGCCACATGGGCAATTACAAGAAAGCCTTATAGCTTGTAATAAGTTCATTTAGAGAGTAGCTATTGAGGGGGTAGAAACATTTACACCAACCAAGAGCTAGAGTAGTAACCCTATCAAGGGAGCGCTTTGTCGTTGAAGACCCTATTGTTTCTTTCCAACCAAAGACTCCAAAGGAAAGCCCGAACAAACTGGATCCACAAGATCATTTTTCCTTTCTTGAAAGGATGACCCGCCAAAAGTTGATCAAGGAAGATTTTTGGTTTGTTGTGTAGTTCTGTCTTCCATCCAAATGTAGAAAGGAGACAATTCCAAAAATGATTTGCATATATGCGACGAATAAATAGGTGGCCCTGTGTCTCTGATGCATCCATATAGAAATGGCAGCAGCTTGGGGAAAGGGTATAAAATGGAAGTTTTTTTTTGGACCCTATCATGAGTGTTGATCACCCATGACTAAGCTCCCAACAGAAAAATTTTACTTTTCTAGGGCATCTCCCTTGCCAAATCCGAGGGAAAAGAGTAGTGGTCGATAAGGTTGTGTTTGTGAGTAGTGGTCGATAAGGTTGTGTTTGTGGTGAGGATACGGTAGGTCGATTTTGTGGAGAAGGTACTATTGGTTTCAAGGGGCCAAAACCATTGGTCAACAAGGGAGGTGGGTTTGTTTTCAGAAAGGATATGGGAGAGGTCCATCCAATCAGTAAACTCCTCCTCTTTGAGATGTCTTTCAGAAATTGTATTCCCAGGAGGATGTGGTTTGTGACCATAGATCAGAGATAGTGGCCTCCTTGTTTGATGAAATGGCATAGAGGCTTGGGAAGAGGCTGTCCAAAGAGCCTTGAGAAAGCCATTTATTGTGCCAAAAGCTGAGCCGACTTCTTTTCCCCACTCTACAGGTAGCATAAGTCTTGATGATGCTAGTTTGTTTGTAGATTCCAGTCCATGGTCCCCTGTGCAAACTGTTTTTGATGGGTGGCCATATAACAGAGAGAGATTCACAGTATTTAGCCGCAATGAGCCTCCTCCATAGCTGTGAATCTCCAAATCCATTTGGATAATAAGGCGCGGTTCTTATGAATGATATTTCCAACACCTAGGCCTCCTTCGTTTAATGGCAGCTGTGTACGGGTCCAATTGATGAGATGTGGTTTACCATTTAAGCTCAGTCCTTCCCACAAAAAGTCTCTAAAGATTTTGCTAATACGATCGGCTGCCTTACCATGAAGCTTGAAGAGAGAGAGGTAGTAGGTTGGGAGGTTAGTGAGGATTGATTGTAGGATGGTGAGCCTGCCTCCTTCGGAGATAAAGAGATTGCCCCATCTGCTAAGCCTATGTTGTATTCTTTCAATAATAGGCAGCCAAAAAGCCTCCTTTCTAGGATTCCCATTTAATGGGAGACCTAGGTAAGAGCTAGGCCAGCTCCCAGATGCCTAACCCCACTCTTTTGCAATCTGCTCCGTGACAAGCGAGTTAATAGAAACTCCATACACGCTGGATTTTGTGTAGTTTATGTTGAGACCTGAGGCTACTTTGAAGAATTTGATGAATTTGTGAAGATTTGTGATGGCTGGATCCTTTTTAGCAAATAAAAGGGTGTCAGTTGCAAAAAGAAGATGGTTAATATTAACCAAGCCACATTTAGAGACAAAACCTGTGAGGAAGCCTGTTTGTTCCCCATGGAGGAGTAACCGGCTAAGAACATCTATGATCAAGATGAAAAGGGAAGGAGACAATGGGTCCCCTTGTCTTAAGCCTCTCGTGGTTGTGAGTTTGCCCCTAGGTTTTTCATTGATGATGATGGAGAAGCTTGTGGTGGAGATGCAAGCTCGAATCCATTTCCTCCATTTCTCCCCAAAGCCTTTATAATGAAGAACCATATCCAGAAAGTCTCAATCCACTATGTCGAAAGTCTTCTCAAGGTCAAGTTGGATAACCACACCCTCTCCTTTTCTCGCTTTCCAATCATCTATAAGTTCATTAGCAATGATTGAAGAGTCGAGGATCTGCCTACCTTCAACAAAAGCAGATTGGTGATCGGTAATGGTGTGGGGCAACACCAAATGGGAATCCTAGAAAGGAGGCTTTTTGGCGGCCTCCAGTAAATCTCTTCTTTAGCAGCTAGAGAGAGGAGATCCTCTCGGATAGTAGTTCGCTCTAGATTTTTGGCCGGGCAAGGGATGTGAGCGCCTTCCATCTCATCTATAGAGGACAGGGCTTTGATGAGCTTGTCCTTTTGGGAATGTATACACCCGAAATGCTCCTTGTTCCACAGCTTCAAAGCAAACTTCAAGTATTTGAGCTTCATCATCAATCTATGACCCGGCCATCTATGGATGGGATTGTTGTTCCACCAAGACTCAAGAAACGGCTTGAAAGATTTGTATGCGAGCCACGTATTCTAAAAATCTGAAAGGAGTAGGCCACAATTTGTCTGACCGAAATCCAAGAGGATAGGGAAATGGTCAGATGTGGTTCTATCTAAACGTTTAGCAAAGGGCAACCCAAGTTTATCAGTGCAGCCTTTAGTTAAGAGAAAACGATCAATAAGAGAGTGGGAGCTATTCCGGGACCAAGTGTGCTTGCCATTGATGAGAGGGATATCCATAAGTCCAGATTCATCAATAAAGGAATTGAAAAGCCGCATACTTTTGGTAAGGGGGCCGACCATTGGATTTTTCCTAAGACGATCTAGAGACATTAAAGTCTCCTGCAATGATTTAGAAATTATCGCAGAGATAGAAAAGGTCTTTTAGCTCATTCCAAAATTGAGAACGGTGCTCAGATGTAGAGGGGCCATAGATGCCTGACATCCAGAAAGAGAAGCCATCAGCTAGTAAAAAGTAAGGAAAGGGAAAAGTTACCTTCAATGATCTCATTTGAAGTGAAGATCGAGTCATTCCATAGAACAAAGATCCCACCTGCCGAACCCACAACATTTAAAGCCGCCCAATTGATCCCATGAGAGCTCCAAGGGGATTTAATAATGGTAGTGTCGATTTGGGATAGCTTTGCTTCTTGGAGAATCACCACACTAGGATTAATGCAGGAGATAGATTGCTTGACAAGGGCCCGCCTTCTTCTTCCATGAGCCCAAGCCCCTCACATTCCATGAGAGGATCTTCATTTAATGTGGGATGGTCCCCTTTCAGGAGCTTCCTTTTCTCATAGTTAATGGAGGAAGTTAAGTTTTTGTTTCTCATAGTTAATGGAGGAAGTTAAGTTTTTGAGCTCTCGTAAGCCAGATTTTGGTTTTTGGTTCTTGTTTGGCTTTTTAGTCTTTGTTTCCGTGGAATGGCCATGATGCATAAACCCGACTCCTATAGGTAGTTGGCTAGGTAGCGTTGTATGTGGTTGGGGAAAAAAAGGTTTTAGCCAGCTCTTTGTCGGCAAATTCCGGGCTGGCTGAGTTGGCCAACGGGGGGGACGGTACTGTTTTGTCGGCCGCCAATGGGGAAAGAGAGGGGTGGGAAGGAGGGTTGATAATGGGGGGAGCATTGGGAAGAGAATCGTGTTGTACAGGGGTAGATATGTTAGTAGGAGCTGCCTCGGTTATGGGTAAATCACCAAAAAGAACGGTGGGGATTATGAGGGTGGTGGGGCTGTTGCAGATAGCCAGAATAGGGCTGTCATCGGGAAGCAGGCTAGAGAAATAGTCAACTTCGTCTAGGCCATCAGTGGTAGGGCTGCTTTGTAAGGGACTAGGTTTCCTTCTTTGGAGGAGAGTGAAGGATTGGGTTTTATCCCTGACAGTCACGTGCTTTCCTTATCATGTATAGAAGAAAGCTTCTGTACCATAGCTTTGGGAGGCGGGTCAAAGGGAGCAAGGGTGTGAGTAGCTTTATCTTTCCCTTTTGTCGAGGATTAGGGTAGGCAGGTCAACATTGGTTGTCAGCGAGTCAGGTGTTGCCAGGCCTCCACCGGAGCCTCCGGAAAGACTTTGAATTTCGTTTTGGTATAAAAAAATATGTATACCTAAAAAAATTGTATATCTAATAAACGGGTCCTTGTTGTGGCTGTATCCTATATTTTCAGAAAATAGCATGTCACCGTGTCTATATCCGTGTCTTGTATCCATATCGATGCTCCCTAGGTTTGGCCATTCCAAAAGTCAGCAACCGAAACATTCTTCCATGTGGCTTGGTGTTTTAGCCTTGTAACACTAGGGCGAAAGTAAAGGATAGTCTCTCATCAAAGATCTTTGACCAATGCAGCAGTCTGTCCAAACACGAGTAGTTTTGCCATTTCCAACTTTGCAGCAAACGTTTGAGAAAATGAGTGTCCCTGCTTCTGGATGAATTTCCAAGGTCCTTTAGTTGATAGTAGAGATATGTCATTCAGTTTTAGGTCAAAATACTTAGTTCCCAAGTTTGCGGCAATAATCTTCGGCCACAGCGTTCTTTACTTAATTCTTTTTGGCAATAATCTTCCGCCACAGCGTTCTTTACTTAATTCTTTTTTACTATATCAATGAAAAGTTTATTTCTCTTAAAAAAACCAAGAATCTAACCAAGGGTTTCGCAGATGATGGGCTGATGACGAGCGGCGAATAGTGAGGTCCAGTTGATTGCTGCCACCAGTTGACTGGTTCAGCTCCTCTGCTTCTGTGGTTCTTTATGAAGGTGGAATTGCATAACCACATGTTGGGCTTGTTCCCAAAATTAGGTCATGTGTCTCCTTTTTCTTTTTTGCATCCACTATTTGTTATTGTTATATAAGTTACATTTTTCTTCTTCAACATTGATGATCACTTGACTCTTCATTATGAACTTTATCGTTCAGAAACTTCTCTCTTGGGGAAGCAGGTCATTGGGTTTTCGGTAACTTATTAGATTAACATTTAGATGTGTTTATGATTTAGCACCCATCCAACAAAAATTTGTCAATTTAAAAAAATAAAAATAAAATCTCTTCCCTATTTCTCCCCCTTGCACATCAAAAATTTAATGAGGTTAACAAAAGATTGATGGTAATTGATAAACACTGAACAATATTTAAGGGGGTGTGTGGGCAAGGAGTGAAGTTATTAAGTCTTGACTTGTTTAATTTAGGGAATAATTATTAAGTAGTCTGGAGTTAAGTCTGTGTTTGGGGTGTAAAGTTATTTAATGAATTATGAAGTCTGTTTTTGGGTACAAATTTGTTAAGTTTGGAATTCTTTAACCAGGAGTTATAAACTCGTACAAAACTCGTGTTGTACGGTACAATTCTTGTTAGATTCTAATAAATTTTAATTTGAACGAATAGATATTTATTCTCATTAACTCTAAAATTGAGACATTAATTTTTGGAGATGTATTTATATTTCAAAATTTTATTTAAATACCTATTTTGATTAAATTAGACAAAATAAGGCATATGTATATGAATAGAAACTTACATTAAGCATAATAATTTGAAAAGGTTATGAACATATGAATTCAAAAGTAATCCTTTACAACAAACTATGAATTCAAAAAGTAATCCTTTACAACAAACTTCAATTGCCAACAAAGGGTTAATCCATAATTCAAGGGAGAAAAAGACATACTACCCACCAAAATATATATTTAAAACAAGGTTGTTGCAAGGGGGTCGTTGTAGGGGGACATTATTCGCTCTTTCCCAGCAATGCATGTAAAACATCTTCATTGGGACCTCAAGGAAATTGATGGACTTCTACTTCTTAGCATCAATCATTAAAATATCGATAAGTAGGACATAATCATTAGCCTCCAAGTCTGGTATTTGTTTCAGCTGGTCATGTACTATCTCGCGTCGAACTTTTTTTCCCTTCCTTTTTATCTGGCCACGTTGCAATCTTCTCCAAATGGGTTGTTTGCATGGTCATATTTGTTCGGACCACATCTACTATTTTTATTTATAACCACTTCATTTCCTCTTGCTTCCCCTTGATGACGTTCCTGCAACAGTTGGTTTACTTATAGGCATATTTGGCAAGACCTCCTCCATCGTGTCCTCTATGGTGTTGAATATTGGTGGGTCTGAGATGTAGAAATCTTGAGCTTTGAAATGCACATCTTCGGCAACAGCTGCTGTAGCACTCGATGCCATGTCTACCGGACACTCTGAATTTGTCCCCCTCGCTCTGTCCTTACCAAAAACAACTGCTAAGTCATCGTAGTGTGGGAGTGGCTTGTTAGGAAGTCCTTTTACATTGCGATGAGACTGCAAATTAAATAAAATATACTATACACTTATGTCTAATAACTCTTAGAAGAAAATATTCATACCTTAATCCAGTCATCAAATACTTCCTTCTCTACCTCAATACACTTTGTTCTTCATTCCACCCAAACCCACTACATGATGGGCACATCTCTGCAATTGCGTTGTACTGTCTCTTCAATTTTTCTCTAATAGTATATCCAGGTATTTTCTCCTTCATCATTCTATCTAGTTGTTGTAAATATTGAGGCCTGAATGTGTCATTATCTGATCTCCATCCACCTCCTTGAACTAACATTATAAGGCACTCCATCAATTTCATGTCCTCAACCTTTGTCCAAGTGTGTTTTCTTAATTTATCTTCACCTGTAATTTCTCTACACACATACGTATATCGAAACAATGTTAGTTTAAGATGTAATTCCAATTGCCAGTAAATGTTGTAACAAGTAAATGAGATAGGATGTCCAAAAACTAATGCAACCCATTTCGTTGAATTTGTTCCAATAATACGATAATAACAACAACATAAATATAATGATAAGCGACAAATAAATTACAGGTGGTATTCAATACCAAAAATAACATAAATTAAAAACTTCACTCATCATGAATTTTCCCATTCAGCAAACATTCGGTGAGCCAAATCATCCCTCCATTGAGTCCATTGGTTTGAACTTTCAATGAAAGTTATATTATCTTCATCAGTGTCATTTGATTCTGAGTGTACCTCCCCCAATTTTTCCATTGTTGTATCTGAACTCATCTCTCTAATAATAAGGTTGTGAATAAGGCAACATGTCGTTATTGTTCGACATTGGACTTGAACAAGGTAGATGGATTTTCCTCGAAGAATTGCCCATCTCCCTTTTAACACACTGAACGCCCTTTCAATAACATTCCTTGTAGAAGAATGCTTCATGTTAAAAAAAAAACTCTCTAGGACTTGTCGGTGCGTTCCCTCCTCCATGCCATTCGACTAGATGGTATCATTCTCCTCTATACAGCGCTAGGAATTCCTCGGCATTAGGGTACCCAGCATCACATAGATAATAATATCCCGTATAATTTAGCATTTTTTTAATCTCCAACTTTATGTGCATTGTATCCAAATGAATATGACCAAATACTAATTTTGTTACCCTTGGGAACTTTCAACCCATTAGGGCGTGACATTGCATCGCGAAGCACTCTGGAATCAGCAGCAGACCCTTCCCATCCTGACATGACGAATATGAATTCTCCATTTAGGGCACACACAGCAACCACATTTGTTGCAATATCACCCTTTCTCGTCCTATATCGTGGGCAATCTACAACACTTACATTGACCTTGATATACATGTCATCTAATGCGCCCAAACAATTATGTTGCAAGACAAGACATCGTAACTAAATTTGATCATTGTAACACGTTTTAGCCTAAACTATTGATATATAAGTTATATCTCAAACCATTTCCATTTTTCATCTGTACATGAGTTTGTGATTGGCTCAGGTTTTTTCAACAGAACAGTATAGAGTTACAAAACCGCGTTAAGGACCTTGTTGAAATGCCTAGAAATTGTCTCACTAGATCTTGCAAATTGTTTACGAACTACTCGGTTCTTAACATCGTGAGCTAAGATATGCAAAAAAATAGCTACCATATCCTCTATATAAACATATTGGGTCAGTACCAAACCACCTATTATTCAAGCATGGTACAAAGTATGGTAAAACATCTTCTATCCATCCTCGTACTCTCATGGCAAGATGTATCATCGTCATGTATGAGTCAAAAGAAATTCAATTGCCTAATTTGATGCCTAAGATAAGGTGACTGGTTTTCTATCATTTGGTGGTCATTACTTAACTATTCTAATATTAGCAATAACTGACGTTGGGTGGTGCCAATGACGGTCAATATGGCAATCAGTTCGTTGATTCTCATGATAATTAATTGGACTAGTATACGTCCTGAAAGACAAAATATAGTCACGAGTATGTCATTTGTTGTTTACTCTCATGCATTGTTACGTACAACGTGACTAATCACTCTACATACTACTAAATTAATTCCTATAAACATTATGATCATCCCAACAACGAACCCTATTAGTAGGTGAATATAATACTATGAGGTCTTCCTATATGAGTACTTTCCATGGAAGGCATGTTGCATCTAATATGTTTAGGCTAATCGTAGGCAACTAACCACTTGTCACCAATTTATATTTTTCCTATATGTGTACTATACTTCCTCAAAAGTCACATAGGACGACTCGTGAACTGCTCACTAAATTCATTGACTTCTCTATGGTATTCATAATAGATATATGGATTTACGACCAACAAATACTACAGAAAACTTAGTTTTCCTCATCACTCTAGCCTACCATCTTGAAGAATATGTAAATAGAAATACAAAATTGAATTAATTAAATTTGTCGAAGGTAAATGATTCTCCATATAAAATAAATATTTTTATCTTTTTATGAATTCAACTTTTACACCTGAGTTATATATATAAAATACAATTTTAAGGTAAAACCAATAAATAAAGTTTAAAAAAATGATTTTTTCAATACAACTAAAAACGCAAAACTAAAGCAACAAAACAGAAATATCAAATGCCAGATAATCAGAAACTTCAGAAGGGCAGCTTTCCATCCAAACAGTCGACAGATCGCAACCCTTTGCCAGCTGTGCAAGTTGGTGTGCGACAGAGTTACCCTCACGATGAACAAACCGAAAATCAACAAGGTAAGACCTGATACTCATCCTCAAGCTCTCTGCACAATAGTTGGAACACCCGAAGCAAATCGGTCTCGAGTTGAATCGGAAAGAAACCTGCATCAAAAGCCAGCGATAATCCCTCGTTCACAGCCAGACTTTCCGTAATATCCAGATCGAAGACTTGAAAAAGCCGGCGAATTGCAGAAAAACTTTTTGCTCAATGACTCACCCCTAAAAAAATGTTTCTAATAACCAATTAGTACTTTTTCTGACGCGTCAGTGGAAGTAAATGTACCCAACTACCCCTGAAAAAACGACTGAATTCTCGAGCGAGATCGAAAATTTCACGGGCGAGAAATGTAGAGAATTTGTTAACCTACATTAATTTCACGTCCGTGAAATGCATCTGTCTTGATCGAAAATTGAAGTTTTTCAATTAAGGAAAACACCTAACTCGCATATTTAACAAATATTCCCACGAAGGACTTTAATTTTCATCAGTTCATCTTGTACTCAGCTCTGAGAGAACAAAAAGAACTACGTACCTGCAAATTACCTCTGACTTTTCCATCTGAAAGTGATATTTTTATACATCAACAAGGTAGGTGATATTTATTTTTTAGAATATGTTTGTTTTCACCTATGAACTTGCACATTTGCACCGCTAGCTTTTGTATAATTTTTTTTTCGTTTGTAATTTTAATTATGAACAAACTATTGCATCGATTTATAAAATTAATGTAGGTCAAAAAATACACCGGTTCGCCCATACTTCAATGGCGAGTTTCTCACAAAAAAATGGGATCCTCTCTTGAGTTAGAGTCGCAAGATTGGAACCCATTACATCGTACTCAAAAAACTTAACACAAAAAATACCACAATCACCTGAACCAGTCTGCTGTGGAGCCCCGGTTACTCGACGGATGCGCCATGGTACAGTGGGTATGGTAGGCCTCAAAACCCTAACTCCGGCTCTGCACATCAATGCTGGGAGAATGACGCTCATCGGCTTCAACTCCTCCTCCAGAGTAGCCGGTGTTGTGATTGACATCATAGAATCCCATACGATGATCTCACCCTCTTGCATGTCGATGCAAACCGTGATCCAATGATTTCCACCGATGTTGTACGGCAAGTATACAGCGTCGAGGTCCAGCCACCGTGTCCCATAGTCTGTGTGAGTGCCGTCGACATAGCTCATGATCGTTTTGTATCGACTCTCCCAGTCATATTCGGCCGACACTATTGCTGGAACGGCATTGGGGGCGATCAATCTCTGGTATATACCATCGGTCCGGCGGAAGAAGTTCTACAGTTGATAATAGAACATGATTAGATCATGGTCAAAACCTATAATACTACGCAAAACTTATAATACTACATAAAAGCATACTGCAAGCAATATGTCACCAGTCGTGAACCTCCTAGAGCACAAGTCGGGACGCTACTCCAGCTTGTTTCGTGTGAACATGACCAACGAATCGATTACCTGTGCGTACCAATATTGTTACACACATGAAAACAACGCTATAAATTAGTAGTATAGTTTTGATTCCGTACCTCGCTGGTCAGCCACTTGTCCAACGTTAAAAGGTCACAAAACCACGTCTTGTCCTTCTTAACATAGCACGATTTCCTCTTCGCATGCTTCGTGGTAGGGCTACTCATCCAATTGTGGAACTTGGTGACCTGCTCAGGAGGGATCCGTACTAGACCGAAAAATCTCCCAGTCGAGCACATGCCATGCAGTCGAATGGCCACACCTCCACCGGAGGATACGTGGCACTGCATCCTCGAAAACTTTATTTGCGACCCCGCTAGATAGGGAAGATATCACCTCGTACGCCCACACCTATTTAAAAAAGATAGTCACATTATAAACCATAACCGATGAAAACGATCCATAAATATTGGAAATGTATTTATGTTCATACCTTGAACACCCAGGGGAAACCATACAGGCTATATGATTTCCTCAACCCTCCATCCTTTGCCATCTTGGTTGGGCCACGACGAAGACTACCTATCGTCTTCTCAGTCGTAGTTGCAGCAGACCTCCCAATCATCCACTATTCCTAACAGCGTCTGGTCGAACTTCACAGTTCTCTCCCTCCCTAGCAAGACCATTTCGACCATGTAAACAATGGATACCTTAACCGCATCGAAGTCATCCTGAAACTGGGCGGCTTCATATAGGTCTTCTAAATCACTCAAGACAAGGTCAGACCTATCGTTAAAGTACAGGGCCTAAGTCTATGAACATGAGTATCTTTCCTAACTAGGCTCCTGTCATACTTAAGGCCACTAATAAGGTCAAACTCCCTCCGTCCAAACGACACCTTCCTCCCAAACAGGTTGAAACTAATACTGTCCACTGTACTATCTTCAACCTCCCTAAGTAATATATTGTGTACCAATGGCCCGTTAAAAACGAGGTCGACGTCTAGCAAATGACCGAATATGGTTTTYCTAAACATGGCTAGCTGTCTAGGGGCCAATTTTCCCTTAATAGCAGTCACTGTTTTCGCTAGATGCGATAAACAGGACACGTTTGCAGATGCATAGATTGCAGGGTCAATTTTCTGTCTCAATTCCATACTTTAAACCTGAATATAAGTAAAAAAACAATTCAATATCATAGCCATACAAAACATATGCAAATTTAAAATGACAAAGGAAAAAAAAAAGGTCAGGCAATGTTCTGTTAAAATTCTGGAAGAATTCTAGGTCGAGATCTCGCCCCGAGAAATTATATAGCTTCACAATTCTCTCGGGTGCTTTCTCGTTGTACCTCGAGCGTAATTTATGTTCAATTTCTCGTGCCAATCTAGGGCGAGATACCACCGAGAAATAACATATCACACTT
>NW_019104660.1:178158-204203 GCF_001995035.1 Momordica charantia
CTTGAATAACTTCAGTGGTTCGAGCGAGAAAGATCAAGAGAGGAAGAAGGGGAAGAAGTTGAAACGCACGAGAAAGATGAAGAGAGGGAAACGAGAGTTCAACGATTGTTTTTTAATTGAGGGTATAAACGTAATTCCAACATTTTTTAGATTCATTATTTTAATATGGTGGTCCATTGAAAACAATTTTTCAATTGTGGGCCATTTGAGCAAATAGTTTTTTTCAGTGGGCCATTTATGTCAATTTCTCATTTATAACATTAGTAATATCTTGTACATATGGACGCGAAGTTGAGTATATATCAAAGAAGTACCTTGAGATAATGTCGACGATGCCCTCCGAGTGTTGCACCCAATTACCGAACTCATCCTCTAGTCCCTCCATGGCATTAAGTCACCTTCAATAAGAAGCTCGACTGTGGAACCATTTTGTTTTTTTGTCACCCCATTTAAGCCGACATTCACGAGATCGTTGTTTCCAGTAAATTTTCTCTTAGCCTCGAGGGACGTTTCTGCAGTAACCACACCCCCACCCCCAGAGAGGTTCTGAATAGCGACTTGCACCTTTGAAGAAGCCTCGTGAATCCGTCGTTGGTACCCGCCCACCTTCGTTTTACGCCAATTGAAGAGAGCCTCCAAACATCTATGGGCTTTTTGGGCAATAGTTCGTGGATGATAATTATTCATAGAATAAGAACAGCCATTAGTTACTACAGAAGCACAATCCGCATGAGTCAACCACAGATCCTCAAACCATGGGATTCTAGCGACACGATGCTGGCCCAAGATCGGTGACTGCCCGAACATAATTTCCACCGGTCGATGATCAGAAAAATGATAATCAAGATGCAGAACTGAATTAAACTGAGAAGTGCATGCCATGCAGTATTACAGAAGCATCGGTCTAACCGCTCAAAAATGGTCTCGCCTTCATCTCTTCAGTTCACCCAAGTAAATCGATCCCCAAAATCCTAAGTCCATCAGACTGCACTCATCCATGGCCGCCCGAAATTCCCAAAGAGCACTGTAAAATTTCACCGACCACCAAATTTTTCAGATGGAATAAGAATCTAATTTAAATCACCACCAATTAACCACGAAACAGTGTCACTCCTCAAAATTATTAATTAGAATGTAACTAAACACATTTAATTATATAAAATAGATAATTTAAATTTGGAAGGTAAATCTTATAATTAAATTTGATATATAGATATATGTTAATAATTATTTTATAAACTTAAAAGTAAAATTATAGATTAGAATTTAAGTAAAGAAATTCAATTCTATAAAATATAATATATCATTTTG
The DNA here is from genome assembly GCF_001995035.1 of Momordica charantia. The sequence continues at coordinate 179,470 of NW_019104660.1, forward strand.
GTGTAATTAATTGATAAAATTGAAAGATAGATATCAAACATGAAATTATATAACTTGGAAATTAAAATTATATAAATTATAAAGAAATTTGAACTATAATGTAAGTTAAAATCAGTTTACAAATAAGCAAAAGTATATAAAGTATTTTTTTTCTTACTTTGAAAGTGAAAATCATGAATAAGTTATAAAAATACGTCATATTTTTGTAATTATTTTGAGGATGGATAGAGTTAAGCAAAATATAATTTTGTAATTATTGTAAGGAGGGATAGAATTAAGCGAAATATAATTTTGTAATTATTGTGAGTGATAGAATTACGCAAAATATAATTTTGAAGAGTAATGGAATGAAAGAACTGGAGATATAAGTAGAATTCTACTAAATAATTATTTTAAGAATGTCACTGTGAAATTAAAAATATAATTGAAAAGTCAAATTGTAATATTATATAACTTAGACGTAGAATTAAAACTGGAAAATATAAGTAAACCTGAAATTACATTTATATAATTTATGAGATCAAACTTGGAACGTAGATAAAGAAGTTCAGTTTTATACTACTTGATAAAATTTTTGTTTTTAAAACATCTATGTTTTAGAAAGTAGAAATAAGAACTTTTTTTATATAAAAGAAAAAAAGAATTAAATACTTTAAAAACAATGTCCTTTTTTTATTATCAATTCTATAAGTTAAAGTGATTTTTATTTCATCATATTTTTTATTATCAATTCGATAAGTTAAAGTGATTTTTATTTCATCACATTTTTTTATATGTATAAATTGATCTAGATACCATATTTTGTCCGGCTTATTTTTCATTTCATGTTTGTTTATTTTATTTCTTTTTTTTCCGATGTTTCTTTTTGATTATTCTATTTAATAACAAAATCCAAATAGCAAAATTAATAAAGTAACCGATTTGCTTGTTTGTTTGTTTTTTGTTCCATTCGAAGTTCTTGTTTAACAAAATCCAATTTTTGTTTCCTTTTTTTAACAAAATCCATTTTTTTATTTTTTATTTTTTTTCTCCCAACTACTCCTCTAAGTTCTTTTATCTCTCTTCGTTTCTCTCTCCATATCTCTCCAACCTCAACCCTTTTCTTCAGCCACTCTCCCACCATTTTCTCATGATTACTCAACATCCCCATTTTCTCATCCCTAATCTTCTTCGCTTCACGGAAGGTAAGGATGTTTTTTATTTTTTATTTTTTTATTTGTCTCTCCCACGTTTGCTCTACTCCTCTTTTTCCTCTTTCCCTTCCTTGCACGTTATCTCCATTTCCTTTTTCCCTAAATTTTAAGTTCTATATCGCCTATATAAAGGTTGGATTTTCTTGAAAAATAAAAGGATAGAGAAGAGGGATTGAAATCTTACGAAATTTTGTTAATCTAATTCTTCCTTTTAAGTTTGTTTAGCTATATCTCTGCAAATTCATTGAGTGAAATTGCAACGTTATTTCTCCTCGAAAATCTCGGTGGAATTTTCACGAAAGGATTGAAGTTTTCTTGATCCTTCAATTTACAAAATGTGTGTCATGATTTTAGCAGGAGACTTTCATTTATTTTATGGTAATGAATTTCATGGATGTTCTAATGTCTCCTTAGTAGTTTTTTTTCTCCTTCCATGTCTATTCTGTTTAGCTTTATTTTGTTAATTTTGGTTCCAGATTTATTGTGATTGCTAAATCGATTCCATAAATTTGATATTGGAATAAAGGTGAAATTTGTTTAATTGATTTGCTTATTCTTTTTTCATGACTGTTCTATTTGAAATTTGAGTGTAGAGATATGCATTAATTTTTGTAATTTGAATAATCTGTAGATAATTTGAATCAACATCAAGACTTTTTATGGATTTTAAACCTTGTGATTATCTAATTTTGGGCCATGCTTATATTTTTCATATTGTGCTGCAGCTTGTTTTAAACCCAATGAAATCTCATGCATTTTCAAAATGCTTTCAAAATTTGGAACATTTAATTCATAACTAAATTAGTTTGTAAAAACTCCAAAAAGTCATTTTGCTTACGCAAAAACAAAAGACAATTTTAAATGTTTCTAAATTTTGAGATTGTCGCAATGTTCTTTTTTTTTTCCCTCTTTTCAAATGTCATAAATACGCGAATTTCTTCACCAAGTTGGTTTTATAAAATTAAAAAAAAAATCCTTTTTTGTTTTCACAAATAAAAACCTAGATTTGAGAACTAATAGTGTTCACTTTGGGAATTTTTCTAAAACACTCAGAAATCATGAAAGTTTTTTTGGAATAAAGTAGTGTTCTCTTTATGATTTTTTTTTAATAAATTCCATAAATACATGAAATTTTCCTTTTAAAATGAATTTTAATAAATTTAAACTGGTTTTCAAAACAATTAAAATGAGTTTCAAAAACTACTCACAATTTTACTAAAAAATAAAAGGGAGATTGAGTAGCGTTCTCTTTTTGGAATTTATTAAATTTCTTAAATACATGAAATTTCTCCTAAAAACAAATTTCAATATTTTTAATAAGATTTATGTCATTCATAGTAATTAATTCATATTTTATTTCTAAAATGTGGATTAATAAATATGGGACATTTAAAAATAAAATGAAATAAATCTTTGTGAACCTTCAATAGTTTTATGAAACGGATAATGATACCAATTGATGGGATGTAAATCCCGCAGCGGAAAACGGATCGAGTTCTTGAATTTTGAAGAACAAAACCACATAATTGAAAATGATGATATAGAGGGGAAAATAACGTTTCCCTTACCTTTGAAAAATGATTCTTCAATGGATTAACCCGAACACCACCAATAGAACTTCCTTACTATCCTTCTGGGTATGAGAATACGCTTGTGGGAGCGATCGGTTTGGAACAACGGGGATTGGAGAAAAGAGAGAGTTTGAGATATCACAAGAGGAATGCTCGGAGTTCCTTAAAGCAACTTCTCACCCCTTGCAAAAATGCAGGGAAGTGTTTTATTATTAATAAAATAATATTATTAAATAAAATACTATTATTAATTAATAATAATTAATATATATTTAATTAATTAATCTTATTAATTAATATTAATTAATTAATTATTAATATAATTAATAATTAATTAAATATATATATTCACTAAATAAATAATTAACATTTAATTATTTATTATCAAAATAGAATCATATTCTAAAGCATTTCTCGCATATAACCTATAGTTGTAATGTACATCTTATGCACATTATTTTTTAACTTATAATTTAAATATGAATTATGTGACCTTTCATATTATGGACTTTTGGTTTTCTCACATTTTACTATATATAGATAATTCTACGTTTGCTAATGTCATTTTTTAGATTTGAGTCAAATATCGTTCATCATTCTTTTCTTCAATTCTATAATCAAATTTCATCTTTTTTTTTTTCTATTTTCAATTGTTATATCATCATGTTTTTAGAAAATTGTCAATTATGGCTGAGCTATGCTCACTTTGACTGTTTTGCTATTCTATATTAGTATTATTATTATATTTTTATTTTATGTGACGTATAACGCAAATTTTCAAGATATTGTGGAGCGTACCCTAAGAAAAGTGGAATTGATTATAGATTTCTTGTTTAAACCAAGATATTGAGTAGTTATCTATATCAATTCAACCAACTCATTTACCCACAATTTCATTTATATTATAAATGTGCTGATTCTTTAGATAAAAATAAGACCATTGGTATGATTGATTATTTAATTTTAAATATTATAAGATATTTTTAAGATTTCATATTTAATTTAAATCATAAAATATAATATGAAAAGTTTTTGACTTTTCAACTTACATAAACCAGTTACATAATTATAATATTGAATTATATTTAAATTTTGAATATTAAAAGTTTTGGGATCTTTAAAATTTTTTTTTTCACTCTTTGGTTTTTTAATTTTTTTTTTTTTGTACTTTGTTACTATTTTATTTTCTATAGCTATAGAAGGACTCTTCTTTCTCTCTAAATTTATTTTATTTTATATATTTGTATGTTTCTAAATTGAATGTAGTTGAACACCATAGTGACTATTGTTTAGCAATCTCAAACATTCGTGACAGGTAATTTTTCTATTTGATTATGTGAACATCGATTTTCTTCTTCCTTACGGACTATTATTCTTAATATGATTTTATAATTAATCTTAAATTTATGTTATTACTTAAAATTTTTATGCATGCTTTTAAAATTTAAAATTTTATTTTTAGTTAAATTATGTTATAAATGTTTTCACCATTTATTAAAGTTGGATAAAATGTTGATATTTTATTTCAAACTAGAAATACGTAAATTAATTTTTATTGTTAAATTATATCAAATTAATTAATAATTATCTTTGATTATAATTAATAATATAATCTAAAAAGTTTTGGAAGTTTAATAATTAATGCAACATTCAACAACTTTTACAATAGCATAAACACCTCTCCCTTCAACTCTTTTTCTATAAAAAAAAAATTGTCTTCCCCTCCTAACTATGATTAATAATATATATTTTATAATTATTTTGTTGTTATTTTTGTTCTAAAAATATTTGTAGGGTTGGAAGTTATTAATTTAATTCTTACAAAAATCATAACTGTTCAATATAAATTGATAGGTTCACCAGTAATTTTAATATATAAGCAAATAAATTGCAGATATCACGTGCCTTGCACGTGTGAAAAGACTAGTATATTAAAATGTGTCAATATACATATAATCCCTTGAGTAATTTGAACATTTCAATTTTTTCCAAAAACTTGATCCTCGTTTTACCCGTTATGAGCTAGCAAGGAGACCTAATGGACCTACAGATTAGAAGCTCCAACGATACGAGATTAATTTGTCAAACTCATTGACCAAGATAATCAACATTCGTTAACTACATGCCACTCCACTAAAGACCGGCAGTTGCACTCTTCTCACTGTAGAATATTTTCGTGTCCACGGATATACAACCATTAATGACAAGTCAATCTTTCACGAGTGCTCATAACTCAAGCTGGGTCAAATTATCGTTTTACCCCTGAGTTACATCTTATTCCTTAAATACCACTGTTCCTCCAATGAACAACTTGGTTATGGTCTGACCAGTAACCGGAAGTCCCTCTCGGGCCAGTGAGAGGGTGGGGCCTCTTGTTCAAGTCCTAGAGTCAGGATTTAAAAGAACACTCATCTACTCCCTAAAATTGGGGAGGAGTGAATTCCATCTTGTGAAGTTATGTTCCCAGCTTCCCACTCGGTCTCGTCCCAAAATGGTAGAAATATTGAGTCAGCTACTCGGGTCACTCTTACCCATATAGATCAAATGACGAGCCCTGACGCACAGGAGTCCATAACTCACTCAGGATTGAGAATGAGTTGTCTGGTCATCTTAAGAAATAGCAATCTGTTAGTTAACGGTGTTACATCTAAAGATTTGCTATTTCCCGGTGCGGTCTTATACAAACTCATTGTATAGGATACCCCCACTCGCATGTCTCCACACGAACAACCTGGATCGAGTCGTCTGTAACATGTACAGAGTGGGCCGTATCCATAGTGTTGTCAGAATAAGATACCCAGCCTTATCCATATACTATAAACCCTTTAGGTTATTCACGGGACATTATCCACTTGTATATCAGGGGTATATCAAATATATACCTAGTATATCAGAGGTATATCAAATATATACCTAGTATAACAGCGGTATATCAAATATATACCCAGTATATCAAATATGTACCCAATAGATATACTGTCTCAGTTACATGATAATAACCTTGGACGTTTAGTTTATTGGATTTGGATTAAGCAATGCTATGAATTCAACAACAAATTGATTGAATAAAACTTTATTGAATATACATTTGTTTTTACATAAATACAAACCACGAGTTTAGGGCAACGCACCCAACAAAATGGGTAACCGTTTTCGCGGGTGTTGTAGGGTGCTAACACCTTCCCTATATGCAAGTGACTCCCGAACTCAATCTAATTTACGCATACCAATTTTCTTTATTTTATTCTAATTGGGTGACCAATCACACCCTCAACATGGTTGGTGGCGACTCCAAATTCTTTTATTTTTAGAGACTCTTAAAAGAGGATGTCTGTCGCTCCGCGTCGCGAGCACATTGCGACAGCATGGCGACTCCACTGGGGACATTCTTAAGAAAGTCAAGCCATTGTATTTTATCTTTTATTATCGTTTTATATTTTGTAGGTCCATTGTTGTTTTATTTGTGATTTTGTTGTGAATATTAGTTGTTATATAATTTATTTGTGCAATTCTATTTTACATGTTGTCATGCATTTCACACACACTCACAAGCCCTCTACCCGGGTTACTACCTTGTAGGATTATAATAGAGGATGTAGTAGTGTCGACCTTCGTGGGGTTCCGACCACCGTGTAGGCACATGAAAAATCCTCGCTCAAATTAATTCTTTTGTTATTATGTAACATTTGAGAAATTTGAGGACCTTATCCATTTAAGATTTAGAATTACCAGCACCATATCATTTTCTATTATATGATTTGCATATTTTATTTGGTTTCAGCTATTCATATATTATCACACGACCACCTCTATGCCCGAGCTTTACCTTTTTGGTTTCAAATAGAGCATGTAGTAGTGTCGACCTTCGAGGGGTTCCAGCTCTCGTGCAAGCACATAAAATCCTCGCTCAAATTAATTCTTTTGTTATCCTATAACATTGGGATTATTTATCTTTTTCTTTTAAATGAACCATAAATTTCTAGGTTTCTATGTCGCCTTGTTTTTAAAATAGGAAAGCAAAATGAACTACATACATTTACTCCATAGTTTTTTTTCCCTCCCTCCCGAAAAGAATTACTTTTTTCTCCACAACTCTTTTTTTTAATTTTTTAAAAAAATTATTTTTTGTGTTCGAAAGGGAATAAGTTCAACTTGATTTCCAAAATGTTTTGTTTTTCAATTATCATCAATTTAGAAAATTTATGAAATCCTCATTCTCATTAGTTCATTTCCATTAGTTTTTATTTTATTTTTTAGTAAATCCTCATGGAGAAAAGTTTTTTTAAGGCAAACTAATGATTACTTTCGAAGAGTTTCGAATCTTGTGTAGCCACATGAAAAGTTTTTCTTTCTTTTTTTTTTAATTTTTGTGATATCTGTATATATTTCTATTTTGTTTTCATCAATTATTATGGGGAAAATAAAATAACAATCATTTCTCTTTGTCATTTTATGTAAAAGGGAACAAGATGAACCCCAATGTGCCAAATTTGTTGATACATCCGTCTTTAGGGATTGAGTACGATGATCCAAATGTTGTTCTTCAATTGGCAGAGAAAGAACAACAGAAATTTGGTGACAGTTTGACGAATTCGTCTGAGTATCATTACCAACCAGTTGTCATGTCTCATTCACCCAAAATGACCTCACCAAATTAAAGGCGATATGGGAAGGTTTGACACCAGAAAGTAGATTTGGATTCACAAAGAAGTATGGTCCTATAGCAAATTTGATGTATACTTCAGTGAACCATTTCACTTTGAGAGCCATAGTTCATTTTTTGGGACCCAGCTTACAGATGCTTCACCTTTTGGTCAGTTGACTTATCTCCAACCATAGAAGAATTATAGCAGGCTATGCTCAATGTTCCTGAGCAAAAAGAAGATAAAATTTACTGTTTCAACCCCAAACTTACAGCAAAGAGAACCTTGTCGAAATTGCTGGCCAACGTTTATGCTATAGACATTCAAAAGCATATGAGAATTAAAGGGGAAGAAGAAAACATCTCAATCGATTATCTAGTGGGGCTCACTCAAAATTATTTGGGTGATGATAAAGGTTTGGTCCTTCTGGCATTGTGCATTTACGGAACAGTATTGTTTCCTATAGCAAAAGGTTATGTTGATGGGAAAGTGGTAAAGTTAGTTTTTGACATAGAACAAGAAGTCAACCCTATTATGCCATTATTAGCAGAGACTTTTGGATCCCTCAATTATGGCAGAATTATGGGAGAGGGAAAGCTAAATTGTTGTGTTCCATTACTCTATATTTGGATATACAGTCATGTTCAGTGTCCTCAAGAGTTCAAATACCCTAAAGTTGATTTTAGTAGCTTGTGGAACTTGGCGGGCAATACAATTAGTGAGTTTGGTGTAGTAGTATGGGATGAGACATATCCTAAAAAGGATGATTGGATGCTCGTATGGAAGGCTCCATGGATGCCCCTAAAAGCATTACCATACAGATGCGGAAATTTCTATAGTGTACCTTTGCTAGGGCCATGAGGAGGTGTCCATTATGCACCGTTGCTAGTCTTACGACAAATGTGGTTTAAGCAATTCATACCAATAACTCACAATTTGCAAGAATCAGATTTCTCTTATGCTGATAGGGACTTTAGTGAGAAAAACGTCAAGCAGTAAATACATGGAAATCAGTAAGGAAAATAAATAACAAAGGGAATTATGAAGAAGTTACTACTGAATACAAAGCTTCGCAAAAGAGCAGGAAGAAAAGCATAATAAAGAGTGAAAATGGGAATTTGAGAGAAATAAACCATAATCGACAAAGTCAATGGGCTGAAGAGTATGAAAAAATGGAGGAAAAAAATCGAATATCGAAGCAAGAAAACGAGAAGCTGCATAAAGAAGTATGTCAATGGATGAATCATGCCATCCAATTGCAAAAAAAGATTGAAAATACAAAAGGACTTTTAAAGAGTCAAGGTGAGCTAAAACAAAACTACGAGATTTTAGATGGAGAAAGTAGACAGATGAATAAAGAAAATCGTAGTTTAAAAAATGAAAGAGCTACATTACAAGTAACACTAAGGTCTCGAGAAGATTATATCAAAGATTTAGAAGGAGGGAGATCTTTTCTCTTTGAGATCATTAGTGACTTGAATACATCAATTAGCAGGCATAAAACACAAAATTGTTAAATTGGAGACAAACAATCATTCTTTGCGTCGAGCTCTTGATGACCTGCATATGAAGTTGTCTAAGCGTGCGGAAGAATATGGAATATTGCAAAGTTATGCCGAGTCATTGGATCTCCAACTTACTGCATATCAGAATGCAAATGACAAGATAATGCAAAAATATGAGCAGCTGGAGTCAAAACACGAGGAAATGGGGAATGATTTCTAGATGGTTTTAGGGCACGTCGATTGAGGCATTGGTATTCTTATACTAATGGCTAAAACGGCAAGTGGTTTCACAGAATGGGCAACTAATTTAAGGGCTAGTGTCTCTCCAATGCAGCCTAATACAGACGACTTGGTTGAGTTTTTAAGGATGATACATAGAGAACTTGGGCATTTTGGTCGCTTTCATTAATTGTTCGTTTATGCATCTTATGTCAATGAAAGTGATTGTTTGTTTATGCATCTTATGTCAATGAAAATGATGTACATTTCACTTTTGCATAATACTATGCTCTTTTTCTATACATGTTTTAATTTAATAAATCCTCCTCCAATCCCAAATCTTGGACAAAATGAAACCCAAACTGGGATTCGCATGAACGATGTGCCAACACTTGGTATACATTATTCTAAGGTTCAACAGACGGAGACAGCACAACAGAAAGGTACTCAAGCTAAAGAGAAGTCGGATGTTTTAGAAGAAAGATTACAAGCAATTGAGGGAACAGATGTTTATGGAAACATTGAGCCGTACAATTATGTTTAGAGATAATATTATCGGAGGCTGTTTTAGAAACTTATTTACATAAATGTCTAAAATTCTTTAATTTTACACTTTTAGATTTCTGTAGATAGGATTTTATTTTAATTCCGAATTTACCCCTATTTATTGTATTTACATTTATTATAGTTATTTTCTTTTTTGAAATATAAAATATTTAATTCCATATTAGTAATATCATAATTCTTTAATTATTGTGGGCCTCATATTAATTTTCAATTCAAATACTTTAATTCACTCCTTCAACCCCTTATTTAACTCATTAAAAAAAGATTGATTTTCTTTATTTATCAATATTATTAATTAAAAAATATCCAAATCTTAATTGTGGACACAACATCTTCTCATCATCCTCATTTCTACTACTGTTACAATTCGTTCATTCATACATGTACCTTCATTCATCCCTACTGGTACTGTTCTTCTTTATACCCATTATTTGGGTTTTAGTTTCTTATTTTATTGCTTTAATATTTCAACAAGTAAAGTTCGTTCATTCATACCCATACTATTTGAATTTTTCCACTGTCGTTCACCTTGTTTTATTGTGTTTTTGTTTTAATGAAATCAATTTTATAAGGTTTAGATGTTGATTAATTTTGCCAATGTCTTATTTCTTCTGTGTTTGAGGTCCAAATGTCTAATTATTATTTGTTTTTTTGGTGTTATTTATCCTTTAACATAAGATAATTAACGGGAAGCACGTATTCATCGACGCCAATATTGAAAGGAGAAGAAAAACACAGTTTATCTATACATTGAAGGAAATATGGGTATGAATGAATGTTATTTTATTTTTTTTAAATTACAGTTTAGTTATTTCTATACATGGGTATAAATTATGTTCATGTAGTTTTGTTATTATAAAATATAATCTACTTGTACTCTTGAAATCTACTATTAACGTTATGTATAAACGTCTTTTAATTAAGATATAATTTATACCCATGTAAGTAAATGTTCTTTTATAAATTTTATGTAGGTAGCACTTTTATTACCGCGTGCGCATGTTTCATAGTGGATTTTGGAACGACAGAGATAATTACGTGGAATATAAAGTGTCAAAACTAATTATATATGAAGAAATGTCATATGCCAATTTGATGAAAGAGATAATGAAACAATTAGGATTGGTAGGTAGTTCTGATTATCTTGATGTCTTTGCATGCATTGGAACCACTGAGTTTATTAAGAAAGCGTATACAAAATGCACATATAAAACCTGCCCACCATTGCAAATCCCAACAACACAGCAAACTAATAATGCAACACACTCCCAAAAAGGAAGTTCACAAACGAAGCCGTAGATAACTCAAGATCTTCCACTTAAACTACAAACCTGGGTCACTTCTGCTGATGTTATCCGTATAATCACAATAGTCACTATGAGGAACAAACCAACCTTATACCTCCAACCCATCACGAAAAATCCAAAACCCATAAAGAAAATCTACAAAATCGCCACATACCCAATAGATTCTTAGTTTTAAACCACCATCAATATATATCCGGATATATAAAACTTGAGTTATAATATATATCCTACTCTAAACACTATATTATATCTCCGCACATATACAATATGTTAAACAAACGAGATCAGAAATATATACTCGTATATGCAAACTAATCTTCGGCGAAAGCAATAGAACTGGAGAACAAGAAATGAACCTCGAATATGTCTAAAATTGAAACCTAAATATAGCAAAAACTAATCGAGAATAGAAACCTTCGAAGATGGAATGCTCTGTGACAAAGAAAATCGTTGCTGTCGGAGAAGAAGGGAGACAGCGCCGAATGTCAGAGAAGATGAACGGAGGTTTCAGAGGAAGGAAGCCCGTCGGTCGGATGAAGGAAAGAAAATCGAGGGAGAAGAAGGAGGTTTCGAAAATTTAGGGGTTTTGAGATTTTTCAGTTTTGGAAAGTGTAATTAGCATAATTTAAGGGATTTCCTCCCAATTTACAAATTCTATATTTTAATAATTATTTAATATTGGGATGGATCTTCTGGATATATTAGTAATTTATGTTATGGGTACCATTTAATTAGGGATTGTTTCACGACGAAAGTGTAAATTCTATACTTTTCTATCCTTTTACGTAATTATGATTCCTAAATAGACCATCTTGTACAAATCCCTTATGTTTAGTGTTAGGTCTCACAATACCAACAAAGTTCAAAGTCCCTGAGATTGAGAAATATGATGGATCAACATGTTCGAGGAGCCACCTTATAGTGTATTGTAGAAAAATGGCTGCACACATCCAGAATGACAAACTATTAATCCATTACTTTCAAGATTGTCTAACTAGAGTAGATGCTCGGTGGTACATACAATTGGACAGTGCACACATTCACATTTAGAAAGATTTAGCATATGCATTTTTGAAACAATACAGACACAATATTGATATGGCACCTGATCGCCTTGGTTTGCGGAGAATGGAGAAAAAAAGTTTAGAGAGTTTCAAGGAATATGGTCAACGGTGGAGAGATATGGCTGCTGAGATCCAACCACCTTTGACAGACAAAGAAATGTCTGTTATATTCATGAATACTTTACGATCTCCCTTTTATGATCGCATGATTGGTAATGCGGCAACCAATTTTTCTGATATCATTGTTATTGGTGAAAGTACTGAGTATGAAATCAAGCATGGTAGGATAACAAACACTACAGCTGAATCTGTTATGGGGAAGAAAGGAGTAGCATCAAAGAAGAAAAATGGGAGGTTCAGGCAATTAGTTTTTCTAATTCCTGGAAGCATAAACCAAAATTCGACCAAAAAGAATATCAACAGAAAGCTCCATTCTATATAAATAATGCTTCTCATGGAACAATTATTCACTAACTCACACATTCTCTGGAACTTCTAGACAAGCAAATCCACAACAGAACTCACACTCAACGAGACCTCTTGTGCAAGGCCAAATGAGTGTTAAGGTTAACCAAAACTCCTAGCATTTCGACCCGATTCCCATAACTTATACGGAGCTTCTACCTTAATTAATCCAAAATCGACAGTTGGCTCCTATCCCTATGGATCCTATACAACCTCTTTATCCAAAATGGTATGATCCACATGCTAGATGTTACTATCATGCACGAGAAATCGGGCATCCCACAGAGAATTGCTTCGCCTTGAAAATTAAGGTTCAAACTTTGATTGATGCTTGTTGGTTAAGCTTCAAAAACGCAGGGGAAAATCCAAATATCAATAATAATCCATTACCTAATCATGAGAATCCGAAGGTGAATGCTATTGACCATCATTTTGAAGAATGTAGAGAGAAAGTTTATGAGATAACAATACCTATGGAAATACTTTTTAAGGCTCTTTGTGATGCAAGCTATGTTAATCAAGAATATTTGAGTCGTATGATGAGGTATAAGGGATATGACGAAATTTGAGAACTAGTAGTGTTCATTTTGGGAATTTTTCTAAAACTCACAAAGACATGAAAGTTTTTTAGAATAAAGTAGTGTTCTCTTTATGATCTTTTTATAAATTCCATAAATACATGAAATTTTCCTTTTAAAATGAATTTTAATAATTTTAAACTTTTTTTCATAAAACAATTAAAATGAGTTTCAAAAACTACTCACAATTTTTCTAAAAAAACAAAAGGGAGATTGAGTAGTGTTCTCTTTTTGGAATTCATTAAATTTCTTAAATACATGAAATTTCTCCTAAAAACAAATTCCAATACTTTTAATGACATTTATGTCACCTATAGTAATTAATTCATATTTTATTTCTAAAATTTGGATGGGACATTTAAAAATAAAATGAAATAAACCTTTGTGGACCTTCAATAGTTTTATGAAATGGATAATGAAAAATAAAATACTGGTAACCGTTTTCTCAGGTGTTTTTGGGTGTTAACATCAATCTAATTTACGCAAATCAATTTTCTTTATTATATTCTAATTGGGGTGACCAATCACACCTTCAACATGGTTGGTGGCTACTCCAAATCCTTTTATTTTTAGAGATTCTTAAAAGATGATGTTGGTCGCTCCAAATAAATATTGTGTGTAGGTAGGATAGAGTGTGCATGTTGGTGGTTTGGTAAGAGACTTGAGCTTAACCAAAGCTTCAGTGGAGACAATATATGTTAATAGTTTGGTAAGACTTGGTTTGATATATAAATTTTTAGTTGAAGAATGAAGTTATAGTTTGGTAAGACTATGTTGTATTATTTTAATTACAAGCTTGCCACCTTCATATGTTTCAGTTAGATATTTGTTTGGTTCCTTTTCTTAGTCTACTTTTTCTACTCAAGGTGAGAACGATCTCTGTTTGAATGAAAGAAAAAGCTACTAAAGGGAATAGTTTGAACGGATGCTAACATATGGGTTGCAATAAAAAATTGTAAATTGCATATGGTATTATGGAACTTGAAGATTTTTTTGTTTTTGTTTTTGGGTTTAGCTTTGACATGTGTGTTTGATCATTTTGTGTTACATTACTTTATTCAATTTGTTTTATGAGTGATATTAAGAATTTTTCTCACATTTGGAGGAAAGTTGTAGTTGATATTGGACATTTTGATTTTCAAACATCCTTCAACCACACTTTACTAACTCTTGGAAAAGGTGATCGTGCTCTACCATCTCTAGAACACAAAGAAACACCTCCCAATAGTTGAGAAACTTAACATTCCCAGGACCGATTAAGAAACTTATCGCATTGTACTTTAATAACTTGTTCATTTTTATAGAATTGAATGCTTTGAATGGTGCCTATTTTAGCAATTTATGTACCATTGTAGGGATATTTTTAAGTATCAACCTAGTCAAATTAGAGTAGTTGGTCGGATGCTTGCTTGAGGCTCTGGCAAAACACCTATTTACCAAAGTATATCAAAGAAATAAATTTTCTTGTGAAATGTTTGTCTTTATTATTATTATTATTTAAAAACATTTGCTTTCTTATGTTGTACTGTTTTTCTCTGGTGAAGTTGGAAAACAATAGAGGAAGCTATCTCATTCTTATTTTTGTTTTAGCTTGCTCGTGCTATATTAAAAACCCAAAGGATGAGACTAAGGTAAACCTTATCTACACCAACGTAACATACAAAGATATTCTTTTGAAGGTATTTTACACTTTATATCACTTTTTATTCTTATTTATTTTGGTATTGTCCTTCCATTTTTTTTACTTCATTGTTGTTGTATTTGTTTGTGCTTGTGATGTACCATGACCATAAGTCTGTGAAGCTTGGAAGAATTGTATCTCCCTTTTGTTGATAGTACACTTGCTAAGACAATAATCTATATTCAACTCAAACATATTTGATAGGTAAGAAAAATGTTTTTAGTAGAAATATGTAAGCAACTTTTTTTTTAGTTTAATTGTGTTTCTATGAATCAAATGCTAATTTTGTTTATTTTTTTTAATGTGAATATAAAAATAAAGGTGTACAAATAATATTTTGTTTTTGTTTTTTTATAGGTGAATGAAAGGATGACACGCGTGATCCACTAGAGTGACAAGGATTCGTATAAGATATGTCTACTCAATCCGTATAAGAATGGACTTCTTGAAATGAATCTATTTTAGACATGTGTACTTGTTTTTTTATAAATATTATCAATGATGCTTTACAGAGAAGGTCCGACGGGTACTCGTGCATTGTTGACATTCTTTTTCTATCATTATTTTGTAGAACAGAGAAGTTGAACAATCTTGGATTGTTGAACCATCTTTTTCACAAGCCCGAAATTATAAGTTTCTTTTTATTGTTTAATATTATTGGTTCCCCGAGTCAAGAAAAAGAAGAGAAAAAAAAAACAAAGGCAACGTACATTGTCATTTGTCAATTTCGACAAATTGAAAGGTTTCTTTCACAATGCTCATGCTCAAATTACGATTTCCCTGTATTCGTATTTTTTTGGAGTCGCCACGCCAGAATGCAGAAAAATATATTAGTCAAGACCATCATGATCATATTGATGAGATCTCTCGGTTAGTATTTGGGTTTATGTATTTATGTCATATGGGTCTTTTATATTTGATTCATTTTCTTCTTAATTTCACTGCTTTAATTCATTTGGACGCCACATTTTCTCTTGAGGAGTTAAATTAATACTTAGGAGATTGTTTGGGACAAGGACTTTGAGAGGAGTTGGAGGATTTTCTTAATCCTTGTTTAGGGAGATGGTTTTAAAAACATGGAGTACTATTCAACTCCCCAAAACACTATTCAACTCCCTAGGTTATTTCCCTTCATATTTTATCTGTTTCTTCCAAGTGGACCCTACACTTTTCACATCTATTTTCTTTTCTCCATCTCCACTCATTTCTCTCTCTATCCATCTATTTTTTACTACTTTTCATTACTTTTTCATCTCTTATTTTTATTATTGATCATTTACCATATTTATTTAATTGTTTCAATTTTTCTTTACAAATAAATTGTTTCGATTTCAACTTTTCATACCCTCCTAATTATAAATCTATAGATATATACCATTGTTTTTTATAAATATGAATATTTACAATTTTCTTTAATTAAAAAAATATATTTATATGAATTATAACTCAGTTTTATTTCCCTATATTTATGTCTTGATATACAATAAATTTTGAAAATGGTAAACTTAAATAATTAAATTTCTTTATAAAAAAAAGTTATGTTATTTTAATTATTGTCATATTTTATCCATATTTAAATAATTAGTTACAAAATTATATAATTTTAAAATGTGATTTTAAAATAGGAATAGTAGTTTATTTTGGATTCATATTATATATAATATTAAGCTAACAAATATTAAAGTAAAATAATATACTTAATTTTAAAATTAGTAATATTCAAAAAGTAACAAAAATATATATGTTAATAATTATTTAAATAAAAATAGTAAAATAAATGATATTTAATTTAAGTTAATTATATTAAATAAAGTGTTTAATTTTTATATTAGGCACAATCAAATAATATATATGTATATACTTTTTTGATTTATTTGTCTTTTTCTTTTAAAATATTAAATAAAGTGTTGCGTTTTTCCTATGAAATATTAAAAAAAAGACAAATTATCTTATAAAAAATCTCAATTTTATAATTGATGAATTTTAAAAAATCATTGGAATCTAGCTATAATGGTACAATATAGTAAACTTGTAGCAAAAAAATCAGCAAAAAAAATTCAATTTACACAACTCCATACTTATTAAATCCGTGCCTGATACTTCAGAAATCCAAGTTTAACAACTCTGCAATCCAAACATATATTAAACAACTCCAGATTTATTAACTCCTCAAATTTACTCCTCATGTTAAACAACTCCAGATTAAAGAAGTCCAGACTTAACAACTCCTTGCTCCAAACACCTCCTAAGAAGTTGCGGCTTGTCAACCCGAAGAAAACAATTTGTATGAGAGGAAATGTTTTTACAAAGAATAATATTTTAAGAAAATCTTAGACTAGTTAGATAATGTTTTGACCTTGTTCGTAGATCAACCTAATTGGATAATAGAACCAAAGACAAAAGATGATGAAACACACTTTCTAATTCGACTACAAAATAGCAGATCTTCCCCTTTTCGGTAGAACTCGCTTTCCATTTGCATTTCTTATCAAGAATGTCTTAATTGGTGTTGAAAATGTCTAATTAAGGGTTTCTATGTAGTTGAGGAGAGCATTCATTTGTCCCATCTTCAATTTATAATCTTCTTTCTTTGGGCTGGGAGGATTCTTTATTAATCTTAACTCATCATGACATTATTGTTTGAGATAATTTATTAATCTTAACTCATCATGACATTATTATTTGAGATAATTTCAGGACTTGAGATTAGCCACATGTGGGCTTGGTACCATTGCTTTTATATATTTGGGGTTCTCTGTAAAAGTAGTCTTAATTCACTACTAGAATTTTGAGTTTGTGTGACGCTCATGAATAGTAAGATACTGTTGAAAATTATTAAAAAATGTCACAAAAGGTAAAAACTGCATTTTTGGCAGAAAAAAACGGAGATTTCGGGATTTTTGACCTTTTGTGACGTTTTTTAACCGTCACAAAAAGTTAGGCAAAAAGTTGATTTTTCATGACATTTAAAAAACATCACGAAAGGGTGAGGCGTGTTTTTGGGGGGAAATGACGGAGTGTTCCAAATTTTTTACTTTTCGTGACACTTTTCTAACCATCGCAAAAAAGTCAAAAGTAAATACGTTTTTCGTGACATTTAAGAATCGTCACGAAATTATAAGACCCATTTATTGGCAGGAACACTGGATTTTTCAGTTTTTTCGTGACATTTAAAAAACAACATGAAAAGTTGGAAATATAAACTTATGATGACATTTAAGAAACGTCAGGAAGATGTGAGGCTTTTCGTCACAATTTTAATACGTCATGATAAGTGGGAAAACTACATTTTTAGTTACTTTTATAAAACATTTATAGTTTAAGTATAACTTATTACCATTTTATTTCCTTGCAATATTTGGTATTCTTGAACATAATCTTGAATTTTTACACTGAGTCCTTGTGGATTCAACCTCGTTTGTATTACAACTGACGAATATAGTGTACACTTCAACTGGTATTCACCTCGATTGTGAGCACGCAACACAATGGTGCTACACTATTTAAAAAATGTGAAATTAAAACTTGGGAGCGTCGCTGCTCTTTGGGCCAGCCAATGCTTTGGGCCAGCGTTGTGGTGCTGTCTGCTCGAGTTTTTGGACTTGATTAAGTATTGTGATGTCTTCCTATTCGCTCAAGCTATGATTTTTCTCTTAATTTGATACATTTATGTTATATTTCCTCTCAATTATTAATTCCTGCAATATATGTCTTATGTGCATAAATGTATTATAGACTACAAGAAAACTGACAATTAATTCACATATAAATCTTGTGAAATGTAGCTCACGTAGTGCACTATCAGACACGCTTTTTAAAAATTGTCGGGATAGGTCCACTTCTCCCGACGTTTTTTGGAAAATATCAGGAGGGGTAGACCTTTCCCGATGATTTGATTTTCATTAGGAAAAAGGGTTTTGCCCAATAACTTTTCATGCATCGGAAAAAAGTGTCAAGAAAGCTTTTAATTCTTGTAGCGTTAACAACAAAATATTGGAATGCTTAAGTTAGACACACAATAGGTATGTTAAGCTTATCAAGAAATAGAGTCGTGTAATGTACTTCGCATGTGAGGTGATATATATACTTCAAGAAATGAAGATCATGTCACGAGAAAGCATGAAGAAGGGAATCTCAACTTCAACATGTGAACTATCAAGCTTTACGATGAAGGAGAACAAGTGGAGAAAAAAGCATCAAAGGAACATGAAGACACCAAACATGAGAGCTTCAATTTAGGGGTTATTTAGGGTTTCAGCATTAAAGTAGTGTTTTCATGTGATTGGTTTTGTAACCTTCTTTTGGACTTCATGTATAATTTATTTAAGGGAAATCCTGAGTAATGGCTAAATTCACGGCACCATAATGAAAAATGGCATAAGTTTTATAATTTTCAATAATGGTTAGCCACTTGTCATATGAAAATTATGCAGTGATCAATTTTCGTATTTACCCCACCCACATCCGCCCCACCGTTATTTCATGGAGTTTGTCAATATGTCAATTCTCCATTTTACCTCCTCCCACATTACACAGCCCACAAATTTTGTTTCAAAGTCAAAACTAAATCCCTAACGGGATGTTTGGTTCCCCATTTTCAAAACGGGGAGTAGGGTTTGTGAAGACAAACCCACGTTTCCTTCATAGTTTTATAAACCCGAGTTTGCTACAGTAAAATACTATTTCACCCCTTAGGTTTGCTACAATAAATATTGTTCTATTCCTCAAGTTGCTGTAGTATTTTATCCATACTCCCCAAGTTGCTACAGTATATATTTTGTCATTATTCTCTCTTCTAAAATGCATTAATTTTTTAATTAAATATGTTAAATAAATGAGGAAATTAATTAATTTTAATTTTAATTATAAATAAGTAAATCAATTTAATTAAAATTACATGTAATAAATAATTAATTCGTATATGGACGATTTTTTTTTCCAAATGATCCAAGAAAAATCTTTTTTTTTTGTTCTTAGTATCAATTTCTAACTTTTTTTTTTCATTTTATATAGTTGTCATTTTGTTTCTACCATTTTTATTTATTTTTTGTTATGAATATCACATTTGTAAAAGACGTTATAATTTTGTATAATTATTTATTTTAATCTTATATCTTCTTTTTAACTTATGAAGTTAATAGTTTTTAAACAAGTATTATTTAAAAGGTGTTCACTTTGTAGTAAAGTGTAGTTGTCAAATAAAAATAAGTGAAATTTAATAGTAATGTTGATGATAATTAAGTAATCAATTTTTTTTTAGAATAATTAAGTAATCAAATTTACTTAAGATAGTAAATGGTGAAAAATTAAATAGATTGTTGATAACATTTTCTCTATGGTAAAATTTATGTTGAATAAATTTGTATACTCTTTGTTTAGACTTTGATAAATACTTAAAAAGTATTTTCATAGATAATTAAATATTTATTTTAAAAATTAATTATTGGAAAAAACATTGGATGAACAAATGTATTAAAAATATTTTATATATCCTTAAAATAGTATTTCCTAATTTCTAAGAAAATTGACGTATTTTAATTTAATAATTAGTTTATAAATTTTATTTTTATAAAAGAAAATTAAAATTCAACCAACCCGACACAAGTTTGATAAAACCAGTTTAGCAAAACACAAAACACAGACCTAACAAACCCAGACTTAATAAGCCTATTTCTACACTAACCAAACGCGGACTTAACAAACCCAAGTTTGACAAACCCATACTTGACAACCCAGACTTAATAAACCATAGCAAAACAGCGAACCAAACACCCCCTAAAATCTCTACCCTACGTAATTAAAAATCAAACTAATTTGGATTATGTTTCAAAGTCAAATCAATCTCTCGACCCTACATAACAATAAATTACAAAATAAAACTAATCAATCTCTCGATTGTTCCATGCTTTCTTCCATGGACCACCTGTGACCATGCCTTAATTATTATTTCAAACTTAAAACTAAATCCCTAAAATCTCTACTCTACATAAACGGAAATTAAAAATCAAACTAATTTTGATTATGTTTCAAAGTCAAATCAATTTCTCTACCCTACAGAAAAGTAAATTAAAAAATAAAACTAATAAATATCTCGATTCTTCCATGCTTCCTTCCCATCTTTTCTTACTTTCTAATATTTGTAATTTGGTTCCAGTGAGGTTGAATTCCTCTAATTTTGTATTGTGGAGATTTAATGTAGTTACAATCTTGAAGGTTCACTTCCTCTTTGGACACATCTACATTTTTATTCCAGCACTAGAAAAATTTATTCGTTCTTCGGTTTGAGTTGTAACAATAAAGTCAGTGAAGGTTTCCTTAAATGGAGCACCCGTGACCCGACACTAATCACTCTAATTAAACCGGCTATTTCTCCATATGCTCTTGGTCACGTTGTTGGCAATATTCTTTTTCACAAGAATCGTGGTTATCTCTGTAAAATATATTGCTTCACTTACAAAAACTTTTAATCTTCTTCCTATTACTATGGCTATTTTTTATCGTGGACATGAAAATTTCAGAGGACATTTTAACAATCGAGGTGGTCTGGTGTTGGCCTTATTACTTTTATCGAATTTATTAATATTCATGGGGTTCCATCTCAAAACTAATTGGCCATGAGAGGAGTAGCTCATGTCTATTATAAAACTTTGTAAGATCTCTTTTTCTTTTTAATGTGAAATCCTTCGCATGCCCCCTCAAGATCGTAACTCTTTTTGGCTCATCGACCTTAAATAGATCCCATTTTTTGACTGAATGCTCGTTTGAGCGTTTTTGAGATTTGATACCATATCAATTTATGGGTTCCATCTCAAAATCAATTGGGTATGAGAGGAGTACTCCACTTATATTATAATCCTTGTTAGATCTCTTATTTTTTTTATCCTTAACATGCCCCCTCAAGATGGTGCCTCTGTTGGGTTCACCAATCTTGGCTGGATTCCATGTTTGAACTGGATGCTCGTTTGAGCGTTTTGGGCTATGATACGACATCAATATTCATGGAGTTACATCTCAAAACCAATTGGAGATTAGAGGAGTAACTCATGTCTATTATAAACCTTTGTAAAGTCCTTTTTCTTTTCCATGTGGGATCCTTCGTAGAATTACATGTTCAACGAATTTGTGGATATTGAGCTTGTAGATAGTTCCACATACAAAGGAAGTGAAAGTGTGAATGTCACTCAAATCATGCAGACACACAATCACAAACTCGACAGGGACTCTGTAATGGGGAGTACATACTCATTTTAGATGCACCAGCAGATGCGTTCTTCAGAGAATGGAAGAAGTAGAAGAATCGTACAGAGAAAGAAAAATGGAAAAAGGTTGTGTGCACTTTTGGGAAGAAGAAAAGACTTTGTGCTTTGGGAGAAGAAAAATCTGATATGGTATGATTATTTAGTCTCCCAATATATTTACTCCCCAATATTTCAAAAATCATAAAACCCTAAAATTATTGTATAGTTGTGAATGCAGACCTTGTAGATAGATATATATACAGAGGAAGCAAAAGTGTGATTGTCACTCAAACATATGATAGCACATTTTGTGAGCTACATTTCATGAGATTTATATTGAAATTATTTGTTAGTTTTCGTTTATTCATGACAGATTTAAGCACATAAGATCTATTTTACAGGAATAAAGTAGCGGGTTGAAACGAGACATATTTGGATCAAAATGAGAGAAAAATCAGAATCAAAGTGACCAAGATGGAATAACAACAAAATTTGAAGCAAAAAACCCAAAGATAGCGCCACGGTGTTGGCCTAGAGCACTGTGGCGCTTCGAATTTTAAATTTTCCGTCTTTTGAATAATGTAGCGGCATGACCCTGTGTGAAGCGCCATGGCACTGCCACGACAATTTTTTTTATAAAAATGAGGTTTTACAGCCGTCAAGATGGATGAGTTTGGGAGAGGTTTTTTGGCAGTTTGGCTTTTTGGCCAATTTGGAGGGCAAGGAGACTATTGGAGAGCTTAGAAAATTGATTTTCAAGGCTCGAGATCATGGAAGTCGCTTCAGAGACGAATGATTGACACGCCGAACATAGTTTCTTCTTCTTTCCCTTAATTTTTCTAGTTTTGTTATGGACTTCTCATTTTGTTCCTTTAATTTTTCAAGTTTTGTTATGGACTTCTCATTTTGATTTTATTATTTGACACTGAATATGAGAAGTTAAACCTCTTATCTTAGGGATTGATGTAGCCATTGAACTTTATGTATTGATTGATTAGTTCTCTTGATTGAATGTTTATGAATGTTCTATTTATGCTTAATGCTTTTAATCTACTGGCCATTGATTCGTTGATTTTAGACTTGAAATCTTACGCTCGGGAAAGGTGGTTTCGAGTTAGAACTGAGAAGCATAACTAAAGGGGTTTTAAGATCGGGAGATTTAGAATTTTTTTAGAGGTCGTTAGAAGAATTGTTCAATAAAATCTTTATTTGTTATAGAAACTAGATATGTATATTGGTTTCTTGATTGGTAAGGAGAATTAGCTTGCGTTTAGGAGAGGCAGTTGAGATTTGAGAGTTCTTGGCTTATAGAATTAATAATTCGTTCAATCTTGAGTAATTGATTAATTGGTTCATAGATTCAATTGGTGAAATCAATTCCCTAAGACCTTTCTCCCCATTATTTTATCTTTATTTTAGTGCGTGTTTATTTTCTTTGATTATATTCTTTCATTCGGATTTGATTCTCTAAATAAAATTGAATGATTGTATCTGTGGTACTTGAGCGAGGTAGAAACTCAATCCAGAGGATGATATCGGTATTCATTTACCATCTATATTAAAACTTGACCCGCACACTTGCGGTATGCAATTTTTGCTACAACATATAGACACACGATCACAAACTCGATAGAGATTCTATAATTGGAAGCACATACCCATGCTAGACGAATAGACAGATGAATTCTACGAAGTCCAGAAGAAGAAGAAGAGTCATATCGATGAAGGAAAATGGAGAAAGACTTATGCACCAAAATGAAGTTGGTATTATTTCCAAAAAAAATGGGTTAATTGTCTACATTGGCTAAAAAGGAAAAGGATTTTGACTGATAAAGATTTAGGTTCTGCATGTTTATGTTTTGATGGTACATGTTCTATACGTGTATGCATGTCTGACCAGGGCCGGTAAAAATAATATACTTATTTGTTGATGCATGGATTATACTCTCCCGATTCCTCCCGAGGTTTGCACCAAGCTTGATTATCAAGGACTCGAAGACCTACAAAATCGAACAAGACTAGACCGGTGTGACACTTGTCACATGGGCTCCGATGCCTAAGTTAGCAAGGGGGAGCAGTAGAGTACTAGAATTCAAGGGTCAAATACCGCTTCCTTAGGGTTAGGTTGCATAACCTATTTATAGTTGTTTGGAGAGTTCTAGAGCCTTATAGGTGAGCCCTAGATAACCGTCATAAAGCCCAAGGTATTGTGAGCAACAGAAAAGGGAGGATGCCGGACTCGACAATGGGTCGAGCTCAGCTCGGCTCGACAGCTCGACTCACTTGGCAGCTCGACCCGGCTCGGTTTAGCCGACCATCTCGTCGATTCTCTTATGTTCCCTTGGTTGGTTTGTTTGTGGTTTTCCTTTGTATAACAATAGCCCCCACTCTCAAAGTAGAAAGCATAAAGCATGTCAGGGCTTCTATATTGAGAGTATTTGTCGTTGTCAGTTGTCGTCTTTATGGGCTAGTTGTCTTAGCCTCCATTCTCTTTTGTTGTAGTTAGCTGCAATCAAGTCTCTTAGGCACTGTTATACGATTAGTTTTAACCTCACTAGGTCAAGTGACCCGCTTCTAGTTTGGCCGTGCTCGAGATCTTTAATCGTTCTTTCCAGTTTCCGTCGATTGATGTAGATTGATGAGAACCTTCTAGACGTGCCCCTAGTTGTAGGCCCATCGCACCGTAGGCAACAGAAGATTTGG
>NW_019104660.1:204408-229071 GCF_001995035.1 Momordica charantia
TTGTCTCTTTTTGCATCTCATAACAATTGTTTTTTTTTTTTGGCATCCTGTTTTGGATTTTAAATGCCTGGTTTTTGCCATTGGTTTTGTACCTTGAGCTTGTCGATATTACTTCATAAATTGGAAGTTTTCTCCAATTTTTGTTGGTCCCAATCAAGTCTCTTGAACCTGATTTTACCATTCACTTTTGGCCCTGGGATCTAACTTTAGCAGAACTAGCATCGATATTTTTGGATTTCTAACTTGTTTGGTTTTTCGTGCCAAATAGTTTTATATCCTGTATTTTCCTGCTTTAGTTTTGACCGTGCTGAGCCGTTACTGGCTTTTCGTCCATTTGGCTTGCTTCGAGGTCCGTCCCAACTTTGAGTTTCTTGACTAGTCGTAAATATTCACTGGTGGTAGATATTCACACAATGTATTCCCCCTGCTTGAGAAATTTGTTTCAGAATGAACATAAAAACTCAAGTATTGCGCCAAACGTCGAAGGCTTTTATTAGTAGAAAAATCTTCCTGTCGGAGAGTTAATTACAATAAAATAACTTTGTTGACCAAGATAACAGAGGTTCAAAACCATAGAGTGTCTAAATGTGTCGAACTAGTGCTAGTATCTTCTGAGGTGCTGAGCGTGCCATGGATGTGGAAAGGCCTTCCCACGTTGGTCTTCCAAGGCGTAAGTGCCTGTTCGAAGCACTTTAGTGACTTTGTATGGGCCTTCCCATGTTGGTCTGAACGCCCCACTAGTGGAATCTTTGGTATTATGCATGATCTTTCTTAAAACTAGATCACCTTCTTTAAAGTCGGTTTCTTAACCTTCGAGTTGTAGTATCGAGCTATTCGATTTTTACACTCGGTCGTTCGTAGTTGTGCTGTTTCTCGATGTTCTTCTAACAGGTTGAGGTTGAGCCGCATGGATTCATTGTTGTCAGGTAGACTGAACTACTCTACCCTTGAGGAGAGAAGACTGATTTCCACGGGCACTACCGCCTCAGAACCAAATGACAGCGAGAACGGCGTCTCTCTGTTGATGTACAGGGCGTTGTTCTGTAGGCCCATAACGCATTAGGAAGTTCTTATGCCCATAATCCCTTAAGCTTCTCTAATATGGTTTTTAGAGTTCTTTTGATGATTTTGTTAACTGCTTCAATCTGCCCATTAGCTTGCGGGTGCGCTGGCGGAGAACAGATATGCTTAATGCCCAGCTCCCTACAAAATTCTCGAAAGGAAGCATTGTCGAACTGCTTCCCATTATCACTAATAATCGTGTAAGGTATTCCGAAGCGGAAAATTATGTTTTTCTAGATAAAGTCGGTGACCTTCTTCTCAGTAATTGTAGCTAGGGCTTTGGCTTCGACTCACTTGGTGAAATAGTCGACTGCCACCACCGCAAATTTAGTCTGGCCCTTTCCTAGTGGGAGAGGTCTTATTAGGTCTATTCCCCATTGGGCAAAGGGCAAAGGACTCATTATGTTTGTTAGAGGCTCTGGCGGTTGCCTAGCACTGTTGCAAACCATTGGCATTTATCGCATTTTCTGGTGAATCGCATTGCGTCATTTAACATGGTCGGCCAATAATACCCTTGTCGAACTATTTTGTGACTTAAAGATCGTGCTCCATAATGGTTCCCACAAATGCCCGCATGTATCTCTCTCATGACGTAGTCGGCTTCACTAGGCGTTAAGCATTTCAAGAGTGGAACGAGTAGCCTATTTTATACAGATTTTCATCTTTAAGCACATCTCTGGCTGCTCGTCGTTGTAGTTGTTGGACCTCTATCTTTTCTTTAGGCAGGATCCCGTCTCTTAAATACTTAATCAAATGGCTCATCCAGTTTTCTTCTGGTTGCCCTTGTTCATCGATATCCATTGCTTCCTGAGCTTCTATGCTCGGCTCGGGCAAAATCTCGACCGGCACAGTTCTTCCCATATCTTTTCATAAGCTACAGCTAGTCAAGCCAACGCATCTGCGTTACGTTTTGAGTACAAGGAATTTGTCGAATCTCATATTTTGAGAACTGACCGAGGTGGTCTTTTACCTGAGAAAGGTATTTCGCCATTCGTGGCTCTCTAGCCTGGAACTCCTCTTTCACTTGACTTACAATCAGTTGCGAATCACTGAGTATCAATATGTTTCTGACCCCAATGTACCTGGCCACCCTTAATCCTCCTAGCGAAGCCTCATACTCGACTTTGTTGTCGGATGCATAGAAACTGAATCGTAGTGCATATTCGAATCTCTTCTTATCTTGAGAGACTAGTAGAAGTCCTGCCTCACATCCTCTAAAGTTTGAGGACCCATCTACGTAAAGTGTCCAGGGCTGCTTTTCTTCAACTAACTGTGAGTCGATACTACATACTTGAGGCTCTGGTGTTAGTTCTGCCATGAAGTCTGCTACAGCCTGCCTTTTCATAGCAACTTTTGGCTTATAGTGGATGTCGTACTCACTGAGCTTCACGGCCCACTTTACTAGTCGCCCTAAAGTGTCTGGCCTTTGCAAAATCTGTCGCATGGGAAAATTGGTGAAGACAGTTATTCTGTGGACTTGGAAATACGGACATAGCCTCCGAGCCGAGGTGACCAGCGCTAATGCCAATTTTTCCACTTGTGGGTATCAAAGCTCTGCGTCTACCATCGCTTTACTGGTGTACTATATAGACTGGAGATTATCGTCCACCTTCTTCTTTTATCAACGTGGAACTCACTGCAGCGTCAGATACATCTAAGTACAAGTAGAGTCAGTTTTGAGAGGAGCGGGGCTGCCTCCATATACTGCTTTAGCACTTTAAAGGCAGCCTCACACTCTTCTATCCATTCAAATTGCCCTTTCTTCCTTAGGATTTTGAAGAACGGCAGGCACTTGTCAGTTGAACTGCTAACAAACCTGTTCAGCGCTGCTATCCTTCTGTTGAGTCCATGTAGTTGCTTTAGATTTCTAGGTGGATCTATCTTCAAAACAGCTTTGATCTTATCTGGATTGGCTTCGATTCCGCTTTAGTGTACCAGGAATCCAAGAACTTGCCTGATGTTACTCCAAACGTGCACTTAGTAGGATTTAGCTTCATCTTGTACTTCCTTAAAACGTCAAATGCTTCTGTCAAGTCTTCCTTGTGTTGTTTGTTTTTCCGACTCTTTACCAATTTGTCGTCCACGTAGACTTCCATATCTTTTATCAATTAAAGCTGCAAACATTTGATTTACCATCCGTTGGTAGGTTGCATCTGCATTCTTCAACTCGAACGGCACCGTGTAGCAATATAAACCTTGACTCGTGACAAAAGAGGTCTTCTCCTGATCTGGTAAATGCATCTTGATTTGATTATACTCGAAGTAGGCAAAACTCAACCTTTCATGTCCAGCGGTAGCGTCAACCAGTTGATCTATTCAGGGCAAGGGAAAAGAATCCCTTGGACAGGCCTTGTTTATGTCTGTGAAATCGATGAACACTCTCCATTTGCCATTTGGCTTCTTCACCAGTACCACGTTGGATATCCATTAGGGATAATGCACCTCTCGAATGAAGCATGCTTTTAATAGCTCCTCTACCTGTTCAGCCACAATCTTGTTCCTTTCTTGGTTGCATGCTCGGCGCTTCTGTTTTTCACTGGTTTACAGCTCTCATCAATGTTGAGTCAGTGTACCATGACTCATCTATCGATTCTTAGCATGTCCTCATCTGACCATGTGAACACGTCGACGTTGCTTCTGAGAAAATTTATAAGGCTATTTCTTTCCTCATTCCCCAACCTGGTTCCGATGTTAACTCTACGATCATCGGCTATCAGAGGGATAGATTCTACCTCCTCAGTCGGTTCTCCCCGATAGATTTAGTCGATGACCAGGGCTCGAACTTGATTCCCCCGAGTGGTTGGCAGTCTCGTTCAGGTTCTTCTTTTCAAAATGTTGCTGGCCTCCACCAGGGCTCGCGTCGATTTGCTCCATTCTACCCGCCTCGGATCTGCCTCCACGAGGGCTCGCGTCGATTCACTCCATTCTACCCGCCTCGGACCTGGGCTTCGTCTCGACCAAGCTTGCTCGGACTGTATCATCCTTATAGACAGCGCCAATTGTTGATGTGTGGATTATGCTCTCCTAGATCCTCCCGAAGTTCGCACCAAGCTTGATTATCAGGGACTCGAAAACCTACAAAATCGAACAAGGCTAGATCGGTGTGACACTTGTCACACGGGCTCAGATGCCTAAGTTAGCAAGGGGGAGTAGTTGAGTAATAGAATTCAAGGGTCGAATTCCGCTTGCCCTAGGGTTAGGTTGCATAGCCTATTTATAGTCGTTTGAAGAGTTCTAGAGCCTTCTAGGTGAGTCCTAGATAACCGTTGTAAAGCCCAAGGCATCATGGGCAACAGAAGAGGGAGGATGTCGAACTTGACAATGGGCCGAGCTCGACTCGGCTCGGCTCGGTTTGGCTAGCCATCTCGTCAATTCTCTTATGTTCCCTTGGTTGGTTTGTTTGTGGTTTTCCTTTGTATAACACTTAGTTATGTTTCATAAAATTTTACACACGACTAAAAAAATCCATAATTAATTGACTCATAAATTTTGATTGGCTTACATTTCAAAAGTGTTAACCATAATCTTCTTATTCATATTCCTCTCAATTTTTCTTAAAAATCTCAACCCATTAATATAACCTCCTCAAAATTCTCCCCAAGTTTATGTTGGGAGGGTAGGAGACCTTCCATATTTCTTTATCTTTTTATTTATTTTTTCACAATAAAAACTTTTAAACTTCTCTAAATAAGTTCATAAATTTATTAGGTATATATGTCGTAGTTACACTAGTTTTAAGTTAACTCTCCCCCTCCCTCTAGTACTCTCCCCATCTCTCTCACTACCAATCTCTCTCAAATCTCACATTTTAATTTTCATCTTTTGCATGAGATTGTCAATTGCTGAAGTAGAAATCAAAACTTCTTATTTCCTCAACTCAATCTAGCAGCTTCAAAGTTCTAGGTTTTTCGTTCAAATTCTTTTACTTTTTTTTAAAAAAAAAATATTTTACATTGTTGATTGCTCAATACCTTAATATATGAGATTTGTTTAGATTTGCTTACTTAGAATATGAATATGTCTGTATAAATCTTGATATGAAAAAAACTTATTGAATCTCATGAAGGTTCTTTTGATGAATTTGTTATTGGAAGTAAAAGTAATAAAAATGATGAAATAATAGAAGAAATGATAGATATAGACAAATCAAGAGATGAAACAAAAATAGTAGATGATGGTATGATTGATGGAAATGAAGCATCTAATCATGAAAAAATAAAAAACTAGAGAAAGCGACGAGGAAAGTGAAAAAAAGAGAAAGAAAAAGAAAACACTGATGATATTAGTAATGATAATGAGACATATATGATGCAATATGAATATAATATATATGATCCAGGAAGATGGGAAAATATTGATTCGAAATTAATTGACTTATCGGTGAAAAAACATCCCATTAGAGAAAGTAATTTAATTTTTACGAAAGATAAAAATTCTATACATTTTTCTAATATATATTCATTTTATTCAAAAATTATCTAACGACGAAAAACATTATAGAATTTGTCTAGTTTAGACAAAGAATTTTGATAAAGTTTATTGTTTTTGTTGTAAGTTATTTGGTACTAAATCTAATAGAGTTCAATTACGAAATAAAGGAATTAAAAAATTAGAAAAAATCTTAATCATCGACTTAAAAGTCATGAATCTAGTAACAAACACATATTTAATATGAATGCTTGGGTTGATTTAAAAATTAAACTGTTAAAAAATAAAACAATTGACAAATTGAAATAAAGTATTAACACGAATTATTGTTATTGTTAAAAATCGTGCTAAAAGTAATTTAGCATTTCGGGGAAAGTAATGAAAAAATTAAGCAAGAAAATAATGGAAATTTTTTAAGCTTAATTTAAATGATTTCAGAATTTGATCCAATAATAATACAATAACATGTTCGTCGTATTTTAAGGAAATTCATTATCATTATTTTGGACATAAAATACAAAATGAACTCCCATAACTATTAGGACTTAAAATAAAAGATATAATTATTGAAAAAAAAATAAAGAAAGCAAAATATTTTTCAGTTATATTAGATTGCACCTAATGATATTTTCTATTATTTTTCAGTTATCAAGGTCCACTGCAATGTCGCCTAAGTGGTGCTAGGGGTGCCCTAGCACCATTTTTCCTTTCAGCGGCACCGCAATTTTATTTTTTTTCCCTTTTCTTTCTTTCTTTTAATTATTTATATTATTCTTTTAATTATTTATATTATTTATTTATTTATTTTAATCAAAAGAACATCCATATCCTAATTGATTTGTTTATAAAGAAAATAATAAACTTTATCAAATCAATCAACTATAAATTTGAACGATTTTCAAACTAGATCATGCAAAATTGTTCAATAATTCATCAATCCAAATAATTCAATTAGCATGTTGTTTAAACAAATAGGTTGTTAAAAGAACAACATGCCTCAAAGTAATTCACCAAGATCTAGTAATCATCCATGCAAAACTTGCTATGATACCACTTGTTGGAAAATTTAAAACAAATCCTAATTCATGATTATTCTAAAATAAAAGCCATAAAATTCCAGAACAATTAAGACCAAGGATATAAGCATGGAAGAAAACTAAAATCTATAAAGAGATTAGAATTACCTGAAACCATAGATAGATTGAC
Source organism: Momordica charantia (assembly GCF_001995035.1). The sequence goes on from NW_019104660.1 coordinate 211,105, forward strand.
CATGATCTGCAAGAAGTTGTGGTTTATGGTCTTCCTCAACTATGCAACCCATACCAAATATGAGTAATACTCTCTGTTTGATGGGGAACAGGAGGCTCAAGAAACATAGTGTATTGGAGACCATAATCATATATTTATAGGTTAATCTTAGGGTTTCCCATAATCCACTAAGATTAATGGGTTGGTTCGGGAATTCATAGGCCCATAATCAAGATCACACCCACATATGAATTAATTATTAAATTAATTCCAACAGACCTCCATATCAAAATTTTGCCTAGGCCCCGTATGATCTTGAGCCGCCCCTGTGTCTGACCCCATTAGTTGAGTTACTTACTGAGTATTTTTAATACTCACCTATTTCCTCTTGTTTTTTTTGTTAGGAAATAATTAAAGTCGTACAAGGCGAGTGATGAACATGTATACAACTCAAATGGATTTGCGCTTCCACATTAGTTTCACGTTTTCTTTTTATTATATTAAGAGTTATTTATTTTAATATTATGTTTTTTGTAAAAATTTATATGAGATCCTGAATAAAACTATTTAACTTTTATTTTACAAAGTTGAGAGTGTATTTGTTTTGTTTATTTATTTATTTATTTTTCTAAACGCTCTTTAAAATGTTGAATAACATTCCTAGGCAGCTTAAGTCTAAAAAAAATCAGGTCGTTACAATTGGTATCAGAGTTAAGTTAATGGTCTTGTAGACTTGCTTACATTGTAAGCAGTAGTATGTCACTAGATATGTCTTTTATTTTAACAATATTTTTTTATTAAAAAAATGTGTAATATGCATAAATAATGGACATGATTATGTTGTATTGTGATGAACAATATGTTATAATTAAGTTTGATGGTTGTGACGATAGACTAAGTTGACCTATGTTGTGGTTGTTGAGATTATAGCTCCACGTAGAAGGGTTTCTGTGAGACGGGGTGGGCTAGGTACAACAAATCTAAGCAATGCTCCTGTATCTGACATTTTATATTTCCCTTTATGAAAAATGAGTGCTTGATCAGGGAGAGTGACCATTTCTTAAACCAAAGACTAAAAAGCGACAGAGGAATCATCGAAAACAACTTTATTCACTGGAGTTCAGTGCGTTTGAACCAATTTTGAATGAAATGTCTCTATTACATAATTTATATAATGAAAAAAATCGAACAAATAGATAACCCAACGAAGGCCAATTCAAATTCAAGAAATAGAACAACACATCGAGATAGATCGGAACAATACACGACATCATAACAGCAAATCCATAGAGTTTAATGACAAATGAAGAAGGAAAATATTTTGTGGGTTTGAGAGAAAAAAGAGAGAAATAGGGAAAGAGTCCAAGGGAGAAGATGAAGGAAAAAATAGAAAAATATATGGAAGGAAATTAGGTTAGGGCATAAAGTCACTGGAGGGATAAATGAAGTAATTTGACATTTACAATACATGAAACACGCGTAGAAAATTTATGTTTTCTAAAAGTAAAAATCTACTGGGTCATGCTTAAAACGCTAATTTTCCAAAAAAGTTTGTATATTAGTATTCATGACATTGATAATAATTTGTTAATATTTGTTAATATTTCATTATACTTTTACAATATAATAAATTAACAGTTGCAAATATATCAAAAACATTTAGTAAAATTAGCAAAGTAGCAACCATATTTAGTTTTTTCAAATATAGCACTTTAAAAAAAATAAGATGGAGGTCCAATTTCAAAATGACAACTTTACCCAAATGGTATACGTCTGTAATATATCTATAATATATCTGACTACTGATATATGTATGTGAAATACATATGATATACTACTGATATGATTGTCTGATATATACTTATAATATGTATGTGATATAGTACCGATATGATTGTCTGATATATACTTATAATATGTATGTGATATACTACTGATATATGTATCTGTGCAATATGTATGTGATATACATCTAATATACTACTGATATGAGTGTCTGATATACTACTGATATAAGTAAAAATTTTTGCTATATTTAAAATTTTAAAAACAAGTGATATATTTTGAAATACATAAAATTTTTTTGTTACTGTAATTTTCCTATAATAAAAATATGGAATATAAATAATATTGTATTCTTTTCTTAAACTGGACAAGAATTATAATTCTTATAGTAAATTTTCACTTTCATCGTATTAGATCCTAGACTCAAATAAATGTTGCGATTTATACATTCTCTTAAAATTTCACTAATTCAATCATTAATAATAATAATAATAATAATAATATATAGAAATCTTTAAAAGTTAAATTATTTCAATAAAAGTAAAACTTTAGAACAAATTTGCCAACCTCACAAATTTCAACCCAAAAACTGATATAAAAATAAAGACCCAAAAACCAAATCAATATCATTAATGGGGCAACTAGAGGAATTACTATATTAAATAGTGTCAGCCAAAAGTATCCAATATCATAAAAATGGCTACAAAGTAGTTATAGTTCAATGCTAGAATTTGATGTGGACAAATATACCCTCCCACCAAAATAGCTAAAATTATCCTATGATTACCCCTAAAATTTTTTGGCAAAAATACCCTTGAAACAACCTTTTGCTACAACTGATCTTAGGAAATATTAGTGAATTTTGAAGTTCGAAATTTCAAAACTAAAATCTAAATTTAGAAATTTCAAATTTTCAAAAATAAAATTTGTTAAATGAATACTTTGAAATTAAAAAAAAAAAGATTAAGATACACAAGAATATGAAAAATAATCTAACAAAACGTAAAATCAATGCAGAAAAGTAAAAAACGAGTAGAAAAAATATGATTGAAAAATCAAATATTGGTTTTAAACTATGGATAGGTAGCTACATTGGGAGACATATATGGGGTAAATACGCGCATAGACAGAATAAAGACAAAGTAAATAGAGAAACATGTGATACCTGAATTTTTCTCGATCAGCCTGACTGCAAAGACGGGATGAGAGCATACGATTGTTTAGGTGACCCACTTAATGAGTGTAAAGTCTTCTCCCTTCATCTCGTTGAGTTTACAATGGTTGTCACTCTCTTATGCTTTTTCCATTTTTTTGAAGAACACATATGCTAGTGCATCTAGAATGTGTGTGTGCTCTCTATTGCAGAGTCTCTTTAGAGTTTGCGAATGTGCGTCTGCATGACTTGAGTGACATTCATACTTTAACTTCCTTTGTATGTGGATCTATCTACGAGGTTTGTATGTACAAAGTTACTGATCATGTAATTTGATAAAAGTAGGGCTCACACCACTCCGATTGCTAAAATGTCCTCTGAAATTTGCATTTTGAAGACCAAAAATAGTCATTCACACTTCACTTCCGCTGTATATGGACTATCTACGAGGTATGTACGCACAAAGTTACTGACCATGTAATTCGACAAAACTAGAGCCCACACCACTCCAATTGCTAAACAATAACCATTTACACTCACTTTTTCTGTATGTGGAGTTATCTACGGGGTATATATGCACAAAGTTACTGACCATGTAATTCGGCAAAAGTAGGGCCCACACCACTAAAATTGCTAAATTGTTCTATGAAATTTGCATTTTCACAGCAAAAAATAGCCATAGAAGAATGTCATAAGTATATTTTCTTTTAAAAAAAAGAGTGGACTACGCATAGCCTAGAAATTGGAGATCATTGGTACACACTTCGTCTTCTACATGGTGGCCAACGCTATCATTTATTGGCATTACGTTGTGGTTGGAAGGACTGATCCACGCCCGATGTTATCCTTCATCAGCTCATTCTCACTCATCGCCATCAGATTCACTCTCATGTGGCACTTTGTAACTCCATGTAAAACCAAAATCACCTTACTCAGCGTCGATTAGGATTTAACTCATTCTAGAGGAATTTCCATGGAAAACAAGATTGATGCACGATGAAGATTAGCGAGAGGACCCATGCAATGAAATAGAAGATTAGAGAGGCAGGATGACGGAAAATAAAGTTGCTGAAATGAGTTAAATCCTAATTGGGTAGAGAGAGATTAATTTAATTTTGAAACATGATCTAAATCTAGTTTCTAAAATTTTGATTTATGCTAGAGAGAGAAGATTTGATTTTTAATTAGTTTGAAACATGATTCAAAATAGCTACAACTTCGGTTCGGTTTAGGTAGGATAGAGAGAGAATGATTTGATTTTTAATTAGTTTGAAACATAATTCAAGTTAGCTTGATTTTAGGGATACTAATTTGACGTTAAACCAAAATTTGTGATTCACTAATAATGTATAAAGGGCAGACATGACTTAGTCAGTTATTCTCGCAATTCAGATAAGATTCGGACTGCCACTTCTCTGAAAGCATGGTTCTTGCCTCCCTCCTTTAAGCTCGTCCATTCCTTGGGTGATCCCTTGCTCTCACGTTTGAGTGTTTGCTCGTCGTTTAGGCCGGTGAGTGAGATTTCTGCTCATTGCAGTCACCCCCGGGGTTCTTCGCACCTAGATAGTACCAGGACCCTTGTGCCCCGACCCTTGATCAGATAAAAATTGACAAATGACGGACTTGTATTGGAGGGGTAAATACGAAAAATCTACCTCTGCATAATTTTCGAAAAAAAGGATGTTAGCCATTTTTTAAAATTACAAAACCTTTGACCATTTCATTAGCTTATCTTATCTTGTAGTCACTACTCAGGATTTCCCTTTTTAAATCCAATCACCAAACATATATTTGGGAATTCATGAAATGACCCAATTATACGAACGAAGACGTATCCAATGGTAAAATTACAAATTTTGTTTTCCAGTTTATAAAGTAAATATTGCAACACTTTGATGAAATGTGGAGGGAAGTGGGACAAATGGCCGAGACTACTGGAAGGATTCCTCTTTGGGTAAAAATTGCAATGCTCTGCAAAGAAAATTTAGAATGTGATGCATTAAAAAAAAAAAAAGGAAGAAGAAAAGAAAAGGAATAATGTTAGTGATGGAATGGAATCTTGTAGGGCGTAGTGTTTGAAATCATAGTTTGGAGGAAAATAAAAATATTATTCTCATGTACGGATAACATTCACATGTTCCCAAAATCCGTACGCGGTATCGAATTGGGGACAATTCTGCAGATTGCATACAGATTTTCACTCCGACGACACTTGTTTCTTCTTCTTCTTCTGCGATGGCATCCAACTGCAGCTGCGGTGGCAATACTTGCAAGAGCTTACGCTGTGGAAGTGAAATCCAGAAAAAAGATAAAGCAGCTGCGAAATCTCCTCGCAAATTTGATTTAGGGCCAGTTCCATCTCCTGTCGAAGTCGACGCTGCAGTAACTGCTCTCCAGAGGTGACTTTCCGTTAATTTGATTCTGTACTTTTGGTTATCTGTTCTTCATTTTTCGATTCTGGGCTTGAGATTGAAGACAACAAATTTCCGGATATTCCTTTTTTTTTTCTCCCTTCTGTCTGCTGTGTGAACTGTGTATCATTATTGCTCAAGGATTTATGAGTATAGGAGGACTAGAAATCTTTTCTTGCCACTTGTCTCCCTTAGCTAATCTAAAGCAAGATGGAAGACTTTTAAGTTATTTACTCCTCTCTATGTCCTCTTGGCAGAGGCGGAGTGAGAAATCGGGTAAAATTTTACCTTCTAACATTTTACTTGTATAGTTTCGGATTTAAAAATATCAAGGGCCAAATTAACTACTAAGAGTTGGTCTAGTGAGAACCAAAGGGTTAGGAAATGAGTTCAAATTAAGGTGGTGATGTCTTACGTAGGACTAATATCTTCCAATTTCTTTGACAACTGTATTGTGAGATCAGTCAAGATGTGACCAAGCTAATCTAGGCACTCATGGGTATAAAAAATTATAAATAAATAGGAGAAGCTATTGAAAAATGTGTAAAATCTTAAATATTTAAATATTATATATATATTTTTTGAATTTATGACAAAATGGATGATTGCCCATTCTCTTCTTGGATCCGCCCATGCCCCTTGAAATCAAAGAGTCTTCCTCTGTTATTCTACCTCCCATCCCCCTTTATCATGCCTCTCAACAGATACTGATGTTGAGATTTGTCTGAGAGTTTCAATATTCGCCTTTCAAAATTTTGGACAATTCTCCGGTTGGGAAGGGCTTGAGGTTTCTTGGTTATACCGGCTTAGATGTATCAAATTCGAACCTTCTAGTGAGCTTAATACCAAAAATCCTTGATGTCTCTCATATTCAGGCATTGGGGCGGCACAGGTGTCCTTGGATATAGGGGAGCAAAGCTCCGACTCTCTGTTATCAAAAAATTAATAATAATAATAAATAAATAAATAAATAATATTCTTGGACAATTCTCCATTTCTGGATGTTTGTAAGATTAAGAAAATGAAGGAGAATGTGAAAACTAAGGACATCTAATTGGCTACAAGTCCAACTTAGTTGTTTATCATGCCTCTCAACTCAACTTTAAGATGATATTAGAGTTGTCTATACAACTGGTCAACTGGAAATGTTGAGAAGAAGTCTGTGTTCAAGCATTGTCTTGCGTTTACGTTTAAAATGTCATCCCTATCTTTATCCTTGGTATGTAATTCATTGCAATTTTGCCTATTTCATCTATAATAGCTCCTTAGAGTATATAGGAAGACCTGTAGTACTGACGTAATGTTCAAAGCAACAGCATGTTCTTACTCAAACACTTCTCTAGAAATTTTTGTTCCCAAATTCACCACTAGATCAATTGCTTCAAGTACTCGACTTCAAACAATTGATAGAACCCGAACAACTAAAAATATATTGAAATATAAAAGATAGAAGAACTACAATAACTCCCAAGTAATTCGAGATACTTGGACCTTTCTTGTTCAAGCCTAAACCATACTAACTAATTGCCTACCTTCATCCTTTCTTCCTCCCTCTATTTATAACCAAACCCCCTAACCCAACTACTAGTATAGCCTTGATACCCTAATAATATCCCCAATTCTATCCTAATAATAATCCTATTAATTACCTTTCACAATAACATCAGTATGTTCTGCAAGTTAATGGATGCGGTGACTAATGTTGTGTATGGCCTTCTAGTGCAATCGGCCCATTCTCATTGTTGGGGTTCTCACGTTTCCATTGTCTTCAACTCCATAAAAATGATATAATTGGTGGGCCAGATATTGGATTCATAAGCATTAAATCTGTAGTGAAAAATAAATTAGTGATTTCATTGGATTCAGAATCTTGATATTTTATGTCAGAATGCCAAAAAAAATTGTATTAGAGCTACAAAAGAGTATGAGAACTCGACTATAAGGTTATGAAGGAGGCAGTCCCAGTCAATTAATTGGGTTAAAGTTTCCACTTTGCTTTGGCTTTCAAATAGCTGTGGAGATTTCTCCACCAAGGAACTGTTATCTCTTGTAAATTTGGAAATGATAGAGAGGGCTGGTTCACGGTGTTAACACAAACCTCCCCAGAGGCGGACAAAGTGTTTCCTTGTCATAGGCGTCAAGTAATCATGAACTTGGTTATTTTGATTCATCCTATCATCCATCTAATTTAATAAAAAGTCCAAAGATTATAAGCTTTCTGTAAATAATTTTGAATATCCATTCCCCTTTGTTCAACCTTCTCTCATCCACTGCCTCATTTTGGATCATTGATCTGTCTACTATTCATAAACTCTATTATTATTATTATTATTATTTTTTATGTATATTGTTATCTTCAATCTGGACACTCGTAGTCAGACTTGTAGGACAAAAGCTCTTCACTATACCTATTTACTCTCTCTAGAATAACAAGGGGAATATTAATATGATCCAGAATATTTTTCAATTGTCTTCGAGATGTTCCAATAATTTTTTAAAGAATTCCCCATGAAACAATTCATGTGTGAACATCATGGGTTGGTCTATAAGAGCCAATGTATATAGTAAATGGGTTAGAATGAATGAGTTCAAACCATAGTAGCCACCTACTAGGATTTAATATCCTACGAGTTTTCTTGGCAACCAAATGTAGTAGGGTCAGGTAGTTGTCCCGTGAGATTAGTCAAGATGCGTGTAAGTTGGTTTGGACATTCACGAATATAAAAATAATAATAAAATAAAATAAATCAGGTGTGGTGTCTTAAAATTACACATCTCCTTCACTAACTTAACATTTACCTCTTCTTCACAAGGGCTTTCCAAGTCCTGTCTATTTTCTTTCGGTACAGTATTCCGTTCAATTCCTTTAGGTATAAGCTTACAATGACTATTTGATATCTTAAGAAGGTTCCATAATATATTTATTGTGTTTGTGGAGCATACTTTCCTAAAGTAGCTTTTTGTTTCCTCACTCTCCCCAACTGATGACACGCTTCTCCCTTAGGGTAAATTACACTTTTGTTTTTTTGATAGGAATTAGAAAATATAGCCAACAAAACAACCTAAGGGCAGGGGATTAGAGAGCCCCTTCCCTAAAAGATTTAGTGAATTACAACTTTTCAAGTATGGTTGATTGACGATAGACTGTAGTTACAAAACAATTTTCTGGGATTTATTAAACACCAAGTAGAAGTAGTAATTTTTACACTATGACAAAAAATCTCAAAAGGACAACAAGTGTTCTGGAAGATAAGAAAGTTTCTTTCTTTCCATAAACACCACAAAAGGGCTCTCACATTGCAGCTCCAAAGAATTTTAGGTTTTCCCTTTGAAGGGGACCATCCTTGTAAAGCCTCAAGGAGCCAATCTTCCGGGCAGGCAGGAGGAGAAGCCAATTTCCTTCATCAGAAAGTTCCAACTTTTGTAGGCCATTGAGCAATGTAGAGAAGTATGGTCCAAGTTTTATGAACTTCTAATGCAGAAGCAGTACACTTTTAGTCTCTCAAATTTTATCTCTCTATCTATTTAGTCTCTGACTTTTCAAAAATTATAATTTAATACCCAAGTTCTATGAAATACTTTCGTTTAGTTTTTGTTGTTACTTTTCTGTTAGCTATGGTAACAGATAGTTGACTAAACATTTTTTTTAAAATTAATTTTTATGATTTTAATGATGTTGATGTGACATGAATAATTATGATTGTACAGGGCCTTTGTAGATAGTTTTGTGCTCTTAAATCTAAATACCTTTGTTATTACTCCCTCGAAATATTGTTGATCAATATCTGTGGTCATATATACATGTTTCCGCTGAATGATATCCGGTTTCTTAACCAATATATTTATGTGTTTGTGGGACTTCTTTTGTTTTTGTGTGATTTTTCAAATCTTTTTTCTATATGGATTTCTGTATTTCATAGATTTTGTTCACGAATGTTATATGGCTCATAAAAGAAAGAATCCTAGTAGGCATGAGGATCTTCCGGTAGAAGATGGTTTACCTCATTCTTCGTTTCAAATTTCAGAATTAAATTATAACGTCTCAATTTATTGACTCGATGAAAAATTCTCATGTAGTTGCAATTTAACCAGTTACCTGCAGGAGGTTTTTTCAAATATATCGATGTCAAAATGGCTTCAGCCGGTGATGAACTTCAATGATTCAAGAATTTTGCATTCTGTTGGTTATCAATTGATTTATAAAGCTTTTCAATGGCTGCGGACGGATCCTTCTTTCAAGGTGCAATGTGTTACAACCCGAAATATATTGAAAGATAAATGATAAACGAACTACAATAGCTACCAAGTATTAGAGGTACTTGGACCCTCCCCTCTTGAGATATCACTCAAGCCCAAAACATACTCACTCAATTGGATACCTTCATCCTTACACCTCCATTCTATTTATAACAACACTCCCTAACAACTTTCCTATCTAATTACTAAGGTACCCTCGATACTCTAATAATATCCCTTTATTATCCTAAGGGCCATTCCTATCACAATGATGTCATAACCAGGGATGATCTTGCCTCTTAAATGAAGATTAATTACTTTAGCACCATAAGTTTGTTAGTTTTTATTGAGGAAACAAAACTTTTCATTGTGAAACCTAACAACATAATCAGCATGGAAGAAAGGAAAATTTTAGACATCCCCAAGCTACCCAAAATTACAATAAAGATCAGTCCTTTTTGTGTTTTTATCTTGCCAATAACACCCATAACCCTTTCCAAAAACTCTCACAAAAGGCCCCTCAAATATAATTACAATGTACAAAAGAACAATAAATATCATCCCCACAATCCCACAAACAAATTTTACAAAAAGTTGTCCAAATACAAATTAATTACACAAAAAGAGAAAAATACAAAAAAACAAAAAAGAAATCTAACATTTCCTTTCAGTCCATAGCCACACAGCATTTGAATCATATGATTCTTCATGTGTTGATTAAATACCAAGAAAGCATGAAGTTCCTTGAAAGAAATTCCAAAAATTCTTGCTATAATCATAAAACAAAAGCAAAGGATCAAATTTCCCCTGATTTTCTGCATAAAACAGACCAATGTAAAAACATATGTGGACATCTTGTTCACAGCATTTTAGCTGTATTTATATTTTTTTTTGTTAGAATGTTACATTAAAAATATAGGGTGTCATTAAAACCTATTACTCTTTAGGAGAAGTAATATCTTCTTTAAGTATTGCGCTATCGAGTTATGTTAAGGATTCCAGATAAGAGATCTAATAAAGGTTTATAATAGACATGGACTACTCCTCTCATCTTAAAATCTTGAGTAGACATGTTAAGGATCTCACGTTGAAAAGATAAGGGACTAATAAAAGTTTATAATAGACATGAACTACTCCTCTCGTTGCCGTCAATTGATTTTAAGATGGAATCTCATAAATATTAATAACCTCTTTCTCAATTTCATTACAGCTCCTTCACACTCCTGGATTGTTAGAAAAGCTAAAAGGCTGAACAAGTTAAAGAATATCAATTTTTTAAATGGAACTTTCCAGAATTTCTTCTCTCATTGCCTTTTTAGCAATTTCCTTTTGTTTCTAGCCACTCCTAATGGCTTCTTATAAACCCACTCACTCGCATATTCAAAAAGTTTTTTCATTAAAAAAATATTATAATAAATATTTATTTTACATCTCTTTAATTGCTTTAAAAGTCTTTAATCCTTCTTGTAGGGCATATATAGGACAACTGGAGACCCTTATCTTCTCCATTCTTTATGACTGAAACTAACATAACAGGAACTTTCAAGTTGATAATTTAATATTATTAAAAACTGTGAATATAAACCAACCATCTCATCTTTCTTTATTGTTTGATTTTTTCTTTCAAGTTTCTCTGAAGGATCTTGGTTACATTTAGGGTATGGTAGTTTCACTGTGTATGGACAAAGCTGTTTGGAATGCTATTGCTGTAAATAATGGGTTTATGGAGAACTTCCGGGAGTTACCTTCCTCAGGTTTGTACTGTACTGTACTCTTACGAATTTAGTTACTATGATATAGAGGTAACGAAATTTATTGCTGGCTGAATATGAAGCCCATATTTCCTAATTATTTTAGACAAATGGTGGAATAATGATGAAAACTGGCCCAAATTCCGGGTTAAAGAGGCATTAAAAATATAAATGTTTTTACATAGAAATTATATTTTTAAAATAAAATATTTAAATCATTTATGTATATTTACTTTTTTTATATATATTTATTATGCTTTAACTCAAAATTGAAAAAAATAATTCTTTTATTTATATTTTTAAAAATTGGAAATAAAAACTAGAAACAAGAAACTAGTTTTTTTTTTTAATTAAAAAATTTAGGATCGTTTATCAAATAAATAGAAATAGTTACCAAAAACTTATATAGTCTAAATTTATTGTACTCGAAAAAAGAAAATTAGAAGAGGGTCCAAGTACCTTGAATTACTTTGGGGTTATTGTGTTGTTCAACCTTTTATATTTCAATATATTTTTAGTTGTTCGTGTTCTATTAGAAGACTAATCTTTGGTGGAGAAGACTTGCTTAAGTCATTAATATAGAACAAATCCAAAATTCCGACGGGTGGAGGGAATAAATTTGAATTCTAGGAAGATATTCCAGTGGATGTGGCTTTCCTTTGTTTTCTTTGTTTTGGCAACAGCAAATTCTTTTTTTTTGGTTTGGCAATGTTTGGAAGATGTGAGCCTTCTCTATTGGAGAAACTTTTTAACGAGGAAGATTTTTCAAGAGTGGTTGAGCCCCCTAAGAAACTGGAAAGGATCTCTTTACAGATGTGGATGATATTAGACCTTGGTAATGGACTATTCATGGAATTTTCTCATGTAAATTGATGCTTCCAAAGTCTTTCAACCTTGAAAGGTTCCATTTCTGGCACTTTTCTTTCCTGTAGCGCCAGTGTTGGGCGTTTTTCACACGTTTTCCATAGTTCATCTTATCTAGGGGAGAGGTCCAAAGGAGGGGGGCAATTTTTCCTTTTGGTTTCTCTTTAAGCCAACTTGAGCATAGCTCAACTTATTTCCGACTAAAATTTCGTGAGTTTTAATTCTCACTCCCACGTGTTGTTGCACTGAAGGGGAAAAAAACAATTTAGAGTTATCTCTAATTTGCCTTTTTAACTTTTCAAATTTATAGCTCTCTTGTTTCATCTAATCAGTTATATTTCCTTAGATTCTCATCACACACACATATCTATTTTCATTCCCCTCTCAGGTGTAAATGAATACCCTGGGAGCTCCAAACAGGGACCTGACTTTGGAAATATCATTTTAAGGTGGATTTTGGAGATGTCACTAAAAAAAGTTGTGGAGCTAATTGAAAGCTTTCTGATACTGTTAAACAATGCATTTCATTTTCCTGGGAAAGATAAACTGACACCAGAGAAAAAAGATGATATAAATGAAAAAATCGAATCTGCATTCGTTCTCTCCTTGGTCGTCATGTTGATGGTGGTTGTTGCTCGAGCTCAGATTGCATGAGATCGAATGAGAACTCTCTTGGTGGATTCAACATGTTCTGTCCACTGCCTTTATTCTGCTTTTATTTGAGCTAAACTGTAAGTATACTACTTTTTTTTTCCTAAAGTATACGCCCAGACTCTGGAGATAAATTGTATGTTTAACGATAACACTGTGAGTCTAATGATGTGCTAGACATAATATTTGTAGTTTTGTACACACTCCTGTGAAAGTGTATGAGTGTTATTATTTATGGATAGATTATGTTTTTAGTACTTGTGCATATCTGTTTCGTAAATTCATTATGATTTTTTTAATGTAGAAATCTTATGATTTAAATCTTAGATTAGAATAGATGCAAATTGTTTCTAATGTTAGTTTCTCATTTGTTGCATAGTAGCACAAACAGCTGTTTAAATATTTTTAGGTTAAACTTGAAGCTTGGTTCTGAAAGTTGTGTTTGATAGATCCTTTAACCTTAAAAAAGTGTCTGATAGGTTTTTTAACTTTTAATATTATGTCTGAGCTGTCAAGGGTGACCCTATTTGTAAGGGTTTGGGCATCTCGGTTATATTAGTATTGGGAATAGTAGAGACAAACTAATAAGAGAAGGCTAATGGACCTAGAAAACAAATTGCCCACAATTTGTTTTACTTCTTCATTAAGTTTCTTCCACTGCCCTTCATCTTTTTTTATCTCAACACGAGGTTTTGAAGTAACCAATTTTACAGAAGCAAAAAAAACTTGCGAGGGAGGCACACTTCGATAGTTTGCAGAAGTTCTTTGGGTTGTAGAGCGTCGTCGGCAACCCGTTCTCATGATTCTTGTGAGATTTTTTCATATTGTATCTCTAAGTATCCATTTTTGTAGTGTTTAGAAGCTGGGTGGTTAGTGTAATAACATATGGAGAGCGTTTTAGAGGAAGTAAGGTCCATTGTAATCTTCTCAATATAGTGGAACATGCATTTTGCAGAAGACTAGACGTGTTCTCGAGCTGGGAGCGAATCAGTATTCTATTGACCATATTATTTTCGTCGGATGGATATCCTCCTTCAACAGTCATATTGCATCGATATCTATGACCAAAATAATATTTATACCTTGATAATACCATGAACATATAAATGAACCTACATCTCTCATTTGTTTAATTTATTTTGGAATACATTTTCAACAACATTTAAGCTACATTTGCCCATAAATAGTGTAAATTATTGTGTGAAATTAATCTCGAACACGATTAGAGAATGACAGGAATAGTTGAATTCTTACTTTATCATGCATTGATTTATTCTTCTTAATTTCTTATTCAATGAAGAATCACTCCAACAATTTCGACTTTAGATGATGAAAAAAATTGTCACAAATATATGTTTTGATGTATTTTTTAGGAGCGAAAGAAAACGAACCGACTCGAAAAACTGATCCAAACCGAGCTGGTTTGATTTAAGTAATCGTTACCGAAAACGAATAGGGTTTGTAATTCCAACGGCAGTGAACCTCCAATTACAATTTTGAATGCGTAATTCCAGAACCCTTTTGTTGAATTGAGTTTGGTTTTGCTTAAATGTTAATCTTAATTGTGATTTTTGAAACTAGATTTTTGGTGATTGTCTCTGGATATGTTTTGTTGGAGATCTCTTCTGTGGATCTTGAAGACATCCATCTCTGTTGTTGGAATTTCTTTGTTTTTTTCTAATTTTACACTTTTAAATAAGAATAATGGAGACGGCAGCGGAGACGAAGGAGCGGGCGGAAACGACGAGTTTTTGAATAAGAATAACAGAGACGACGGCGGGATAAGAAGAACGAGGCAGCCGGAGAAGGAGGTATGCAGACGGTGGCGGAGGCGAAGGAATGCAGAGACGGTAGGTTGGAGACGGAAAACAGAGATGGTCGGCGGAGACGTAAGACAGAGAAGCAGAAGAGTCGGAGGAAGGGGTTTCAAAATTTTCGAAAATGGATGATTTTGGGGATTTTTGTGGTTTCGGTATTTTTTTTTACTTTTGAAAACTACAATAAAGAAAATTTTAAGAGATTTAAATTGTAACCTCTCAATTTACTAATTTGTGATTTTAAAAATTATTTAATATTACAAAAGGATATACTACAAAAATGTAAATTCTATACAATCATGTAATTATGATTTCTAAATAGTTCATCCGTGTACTAATCCCTATTCTTTATCCACAAGCTTCCTCATGAATTTATCTTGAATYGGGATCTTTTGGCGCAACTTTATCCTAGTTTTGCTGAGGGAGCAACCCCATTTTTCACTTTGAATTGGTCAAAATATGCGGAATTTCTTACTTTTCGCGGAGGATTAGATCCAGTAACCGGGGGTCTATGGTTAACCGATACACTACTAGAATTTTTGGATTTCGTGACGGTACTGAAAAGTAAAATACTGTTCACGATTGTCTAAATACGTCACGAAAGGTTAAAACACATTTTTGGAGTGAAAAAGCGGAGAATTCCGGATTTTTGACTTTTTGTGACGCTTTTTTTCCGTGACAAAAACCTTGAGGCGCGTTTTTGGCGGGAAATGACGGAGTGTTCCGGATTGTCGTGTTTTCGTGACGAATTTTATCCGTCACGATAAGTTGGCCAGAACTTATTTTTCGTGACGTCTAAAAAACGTCACAAAAAAATTGAGGCGCGTTTTTGGCGGGAAAAGACGGAGTTCTTCGGATTGGCGGCTTTTCATAACGCGTATAAAACGTCACGGAATATTATTTTTCGTGACGGTTTATAATCGTCACGATACGATAAGAAGATTCCAATCTTATTCGTGAAAAGGTATGGCTTTACGTGACGTTGTTTATATGTCACTATAAGTTGGAAAACTGTATTTTAGTGACATCTGATAAAACGTCACTAAAAGTTGTTTTTCGTGTTAAAGTCAGTTTTCCATGGATTTTTTTTCATTAATCCAAAAAGATTTAAATAATGCTTACATTTTCAATACAATGAATTGCAATTTGATATTGCAAATCTTAAGAAAAATAAAAATGCAATTTTTTGTTGAAATTTATAAATTACAAAACTGGAGAAAAAAATAAAGAATTTAACTATTTTAAGCTAATTTGTTGGAATGTAAGTTAAGAAAACATAAAAGTCTAGAAGCCTAAAATTTATTCAAAATTTTGGTTTCAGAATATTATTTAAGTTTTTCATTGTTTTTTTCATCCATCCAAAACGATTTAATTAATGCTTACATTTTCAATACCACGGATTGCAATCTGATATTGCAAATTTTAAGAAAAATAAAATACAAATTTTAAATTTGTAAATTAGAAAACTGGAAAAAAAAAATAAAGGAATTAACTTATAGATATTTTAAGCTAATTTGTTGGAATTTAAGTTAAGAAAACATAAAAGTCTAAAAGACTAAAATTTATTCGAAATTTTGCATTCAGAATATTATTTAACTATTGAAGGCCAAGTAATTGCAATTTTTTTTTTTACTCTTTAATTTTACCTATATATTTTAATACCCAAAATTTTCATAGATTTTTTTCCTTCCATCCAAAAAGATTTAATGAATACTTATATTACAAATCTTGAAAAAAATGAAATTTTGTTTGAAGTATGTAAATTTCAAAACACAGAGAAAAACTAGAGGAAAAATTTAAAATTAACTAAAAACATCTTTTAAATTCATTTTTTTGGAATTTAAAAATTATTTTGTAATATCTAAAATCCTTTCCCCTTTGTAAAAAATTCTCAAAACCCACTAAATCCCTAATTTTCAATTCACCCTTGCACGATTTCGACCTCCACGCCGCCATTGCCACGCGAGACAGAACCATCACCGCAAACCCGTGTCATTCTTTCTCTCTAGAACACGCGATGCTCCCAATCCCTTCGGCCGAATCCTTCTGTTGACGAGTAAGACGCCATTCCGTTGTTCGTCCAGCGATTCTCTATACTCCTTCCTTCTCCTTCCCTCCACAATCAAGTAGCCCGAAGGGCTCTTGTCCCCAAATCGAAGGATTTTTCTTTCCTCCCATGGCTATTTCTCAAGCAAGTCTCCCGCTTCAAAAGCAACTTAAAAGGTTTAATTCATTCGATTCTTTATCCAATTTTTGTAAATCGACTTTTCTCGTAGGGTTTATCTGGTTTGGATGTTCCTCTRAACTGTCTTTTCTCCTTCATGGCTTTCGGATCTCTACTAGAACCCCGTTTATGGATTATCTGCCAGTTTGGTCGATGAGAGCAATATATTTGGGTGGAGCKTAATGGTTATCGRAACCCTTGGTATGCTTTAATATGCGTATACTGCTTAAATTTTTTACTTTTTACTTTTTGTTTTAGTATACTAGTTGTGACCTAGTAATATAGTATACTACTCATTGTGACCTAGTAATATAATAGTTTTTATGAATTTGATAAAGCTCTTTGATTGTAACACGAGGATCTTCGTCGTCCTTCATTGCCCGTTTCTGTTTCTTCTTATTTTCTTCCGTTGTTGAAAAGAAACTCCCGTAAATTCCAATTTACGAATGTTGGGTTATTTTAGTTGTTTTGAAGTTGGGTGTGTTATTCTTGTATTGGTTCATATTTGAATGTGTATCTAATAAAAACTGTCAGTATAACAATCTCACTGCATAATTAACTACACTTCAGAGTGTGGATCTTTCTCCAGCTAGTTGGATGAMTGTTTCTTGGTAAACATCCCTTTGCTCTTATGGATCAATGCTAGAGCTTATTTTATGTCACTTTTCCTTTCTTCTCTTAGTAATGGTTTTGTTCACTGCCATATACTTAAATCAGGTCCCAATTTATCACATCGTAAGTCAGAAAAATGACAAAGGCTTCACCACATGATTTCTAATCTATCATACATTGTCTTCATCTTTCCATGATGGGTGATTGTCTATACTTCTTTTCAGGTATGATCTTWRGGAGACTTGTATGAAAATAGGCATTAATTTTGATCAATCTTCTTCATTTAGGCATTTATATATGGTCGTAGGGTTTTAGTCCATTTGTGCACTATGGCACTTGTTTGGTAGAAACAATCTAACTTTTCCACCCATTTTCAGAATATGAAACCTATTTTCCTAATTTTGCCACTTTTCATTTTGTACCTCGATAAAGATCTCGACTTCCATGCCTAGAGACAAAAAAATTTCACCATTGAGACTCTTCC
>NW_019104660.1:234360-271056 GCF_001995035.1 Momordica charantia
AACCCCTAAAACAGAAGAAAATCTAGAAGAAAAATTGGGAAATTCCTTCTTCCTTCTTTCTCTTTCTCTCTTCTTTTGAGTATTTTCTCTCTATAATTATAGATTAAGATGATGAAAAAGTTGGAGTGAAAGTTTGAAAGCAAAGGAGTGTTGATTCAGAGGAAGGAGACAAACAAGAGGACGAGGGATTTTTTTATCTATCAAGTTAAATTTTGAAAAAAATAATAATAATAAAATTAGATCAAGAGTTTTGAGCTTGTTTTGGTAGGTTCTTGTACTGATTTATTCATTTCTTAACTTTCAACTATTTGATTTTGATTCTTGGATTTGTTATGAAAATTGTTTCTTTCTACTTCTATTTTTTTTAATTATTATGCTTGAATTTTTTTATTATTATACGTCTCAATTATTATCTACAATTTAATCAAAATTGCTACTAAAACTTCATAAAATAACATAATCTAAAATCTCAACTTTAGGATTGACAGGAGCAAATTTTTATTAATTAAAATTTGAAAAAAAATCATTGAAATCTAGGTATAGTGGTATAATACAACAAAATTGTACTGAAAAATCAGCAAATAGACACAACTCCACTGAATAAGTCTCTATCCCAAACACAGATTTCAAAACTCTAGGTTAAACAACTCTGCACCCAAACATACACTAAACAACTCTAGACTACTTAACATCTTGATTTACTCTCCAGATTAAACAACTCCAGGTTTAATAACTATGTTGAGAAAATGAAAGTGATAAAAATAATGTGGAAGCAATAGTAAAATTCTCAATGTTTGATGAACAATGAGCAAATAAGAAATGTGAGAGAGTAGAAATCAATAGAAGAGAAATCAACTTCAAATTGAAGTGATACAAAATTGTGAATAAACAAGTGAAAGTACAAATGTTGGTGATACAAACTTCTCATGGAAGTTCACCCTTATATAGGTGTACAAAACACATAACTTACCAACATTAAAATGAAGAAACTTACCATTCATAAAAATAAAACTTAAAAGATAAAAAACTGAAAATTAAATCTAACAATTAAAAGAAAGAAACTTAAAGAAAAAAAAAACTGAAAATCAAACTTATGTTAAAAGAAAAAACTCATAAGTCATAACTCAATACGCCTCCTTGAGATTTGTCTTTGTCACACCCAACTTGGGTGCAGAAACACAAATTGTCTGTGAGATAAAGCTTTTGTGAGAATGTCGGCAAGTTGTTCTTCAGAACTACAAAACGTGAGCTTGATTTCGCCTTCATTCTCTACTTCCCTCAATAAATGAAATTTGACTTTAATGTGCTTTGTTCTACCATGTTGTACAAGATTTAAGGTAATAGCAATAGCAGACTTGTTATCACAAAATAATGTGGTAGGTTCTTCTGGTTTAAATCCCAAATCATCAAGCAATTTGTGAAGCCATATTGCTTGATTTTCAGCTGATGCGGCTGAAATATATTCAGCTTCAACAGTAGATTGAGCCACAATTTCTTGTTTTCTTGAATTCCAAGAGAAAACTCCAGTGCCAAGAGAAAACACATAACCAGAAGTACTTTTAGAGTCATCAACACAACCAACCCATCACTATCAGCATATCCAATCAATTTCAAATCACCTGTACACTCAAACCAGATTCTAAAATCAAGAGTCCTTTTAAGTATACAAGGACCCTTTTAGCAAGACCAAAATGAACTTCACTAGGTGAATTCATATATCTTGAGAGTAAACTTGTAGCAAACATTAAGTTGGGCCTGGATGTTGTCAAATACAAGAGACTTCCTACTAAACTTCTGTCGTTTGCAAGATTGGAAAACTTCTCACCATCATTCTTCGAAACTTTTAAATTTATTGCTAAAGGAGTAGAAACAGCTTACATGTTTCCATCTTCAATCTCTTCAAAATTCCTTTAGCATACTTTCTTTGGGCAATAAAAATATCCTTGTCTTCTTGATGGATTTCCATACCAAGAAAATAACGCATGTAACCGACATCTGACATCTCATACATCTTTTCCATCTCAACTTTAAAATCTTGAAGCATTTAATAATCATTTCCAGTTACTAGCATATCATCAACATAAAGAGAAAGAATGAGTTGATTGGAATTTTCACCAACATTAATATGGAGAGTGGTTTCTCTCAAACTCCTCCTGAAATCTTGAAGGATCAAATATGAATCAATTTTGCTGTACCAAGATTGAGGTGCTTGCTTTAGGCCGTAAAGAGCTTTTCTCAGACAATATACTTTCTCTTCCTTGCCTGTTTCTACAAACCCTTCGAGTTGACTAACATAAATCTCCTCTTCAAGGTCACCATTCAAGAAAGCTGATTTTACATCGAGATGGAATATTTTCCACCCCAATTGTGCAGCTAAAGCAATAATCAGTCGTATAGTGTCATGTCGTGCAACTGGAGCAAATGTATCTCCATAGTCAACTCCAAGTTGTTGTGCATACCCTTTTACCATGAACCTTGCTTTGTATTTGTTGATTGAACCACCAGAATTATACTTCACCCTGAACACCCACTTCATACCTAAAGTGTTCTTACCTTGCGGTTGGTTTACAACTTCCCATGTATTATTTTTATTGATCATTTCCAATTTAGCTTTCATAGCAGCAATCCATTCGGTAGATTGTGAAGCTTCATGATAGCTATTTAGTTCAACAATAACAAAGTTACAACTTTCATATACATCAGCTAGTGATCTTACCTTGTAATCTGAACCATCATTAGTTGCATCAACAAGATCATCATCATTCGAAGGAGGATCTTGGTTATCTTGATCATTAGAGTCAATTGAATCAAAAGAAGATTCAATTTGTTCTAAATTTTCAAAATTGGTGGGGTAGTCTCTGACAATTTTCTGCTCCTCAAAATCCCAATAAGAATCTTCATCAACAATGACATCACGACTCAAGATAACCTCTTCGATGTTCAAATAAAAAATTATATACCCTTTTGAATCAGAGGCATAGCAAATAAATACTCCTTTAAGTGCCTTCTCATCAAGTTTAGATCTCTTAATAGAAGGAACAAAAGAGTAACATATAGATCCAAAAATCTTCAACTTTTTAACGGAAGGACCAAGTTGTTGGGAAAAAATCTCCTACTTCTATCGTAGGAATAAGCAGAAAATAACTGAGAAAGTTAAAGAAAGCAATAAAATAAAGAAACACAAGAATTAACGTGGAAAAACTCCAAACCAGAGAAAAAACCACGGCCCACAAGGGAAAATCCACTATGTGAAAAATTATTACAATCACACAAATTTATCTCCCCAACCCCAATTACATAAAACACTCTTTCAAAGCAAATACCACTCAGTTAACTAGAGCTAGTATATCAGGCTTAAAGTATTTCAATTGGGATGACAAAAACTCAAGCCCATGAGCTCCTTTTATAGTAGTTGGAACACATCTCCTCCTTGTACTTTTTCGATGTGGGACAACTTCTAGCACATGGAGATCATCCTTGTATTCTTCCCATGTGGGACAACTTCAATTCCAATATTTTGCCAAAACCCAACAAATTCCACCTTGGCAAGATATTGAAAAAGTTTACAGCTTCTACTGCACTCATTGTCTTCACCGACAATCATAATTCTCAATTCAGAGAACCATAGTCTGCTCCACCATAAAAGTAGATCACTTGGAATTTCGCCTTCCAAGATTTTTCTTCCTCGTCACATGTCAATAATTCCTGCTAAGATTTATGGTGCAACTTCCACCTACTTGGCTCACTTAGAAGTTCTTCAGCTATCGACATAACTTCCACCACACACACCTTGCATAATCGCCAAGCCAATGCCCATGTGTAAATTTGTGGAACCGCTAACATCACATCCTCTATCATGGTAAAGTGGACATACCATGAGGATGAATTCTCTCTCTTCAAAGGAATTGATCATCGTCTCCCATGATGAGAGAAACATTGTCAGCATCCCGCCCAAAGCCCTTTGACGAATCAGCTCTGTTGGGACAATCTTTCTTCTTCATCCAATTGCTAGCTACCAGTGCCGAATCTTTATGTGAAGTACTTCACTATTCAGCCTTTTTTCCTCTAACAAGAGTTTACTAGTAACCTCGGCAAAATTCAAAGAATCCTTCCCATACATCAAGATCGACTTCATGTGTTCATAAGAAGGTGGAAGTGATAAGATGAGCCTGAGTGCTTTATCTTCGTCATCTATCTTCACTCTGATCGCCTCCAACTCAAAGATGATGCTATTGAGATTACTCAGATGATCTAAAATTTTCGTATCTTCCTCCATTCGCAGCGTGTGAAACTGCTCCTTCAGGTACAGCCGATTTGAGATGCCCTTTGCCTGATGCAACGCTTCGAGCTTCTTCCAAAGTTCTTTGGCTGTCGAAATTCCATGCACATTCGCAAGAATATTCTTAGCAAAACCTATTCGTATCGCGCTTGCAGCTCTCAAATCCATTTCCTCCCAATCTTCGTCACTCATGCTAGACTTCTTAGAACCTCTGCTGGAACCACCATTGGACTCCATTGGACCACCATTACCGCTTAGCTTTTCAGAAGCACCTTCACTCGGTCTTCCCTTCAATGCTTTGTGTAACCCAGATTGTATCAGCACATCCTTGCTTGCACTTGCCACAAGCCAAAGTTGATCCTTCCGTCAAATTTCTCCACGTCAATCTTCACTGGACTCATAAAGAATGACATATCTGCTTCACACTCCTAACAAATCTGCAAATAGTGAACAAACCACACTATTCACAGAACCGTAGCTCGTTTCAAGAAATCTTTTCTGATGTGGAAGTTTAGACAATGCTACAACCACAGAGCATACTAAAAAATTCTAGAAACTACGAACCTAAAGCTCTGATACAACTTGTTGGGAAAAAATCTCCAACTTCTACAGCAGGAATAAGCAGAAAATAATTGAGAAATTTAAAGAAAGCAATAAAATAAAGAAACACAAGAATTAACGTGGAAAAACTCCAAACCGGAGAAAAAACCACGGCCCACAAAGAAAAATCCACTATGTGAAAAATTATTACAATCACACAGATTTATCTCCCCGACTCCAATTACATAAAACACTATTTTAAAGCAAATACCGCTCAGTTAACTAGAGCTAGTATATCATGCTTAAAGTATTTCAATTGGGATGATAAAAACTCAAGCCCATGAGCTCCTTTTATAGTAGTTGGAACACATCTCCTTCTTGTACTTTTCTGATATGGGACGACTTCTAGCACATGAAGACCATCCTTATAATTCTTCCAATGTGGGACAACTTCAATTCCAATATTTTGCCAAAACCCAACATAAGCTTCATAAGGAGTCTTGCCCTTAACTGCCCTTGTAGGAAGTCTATTGAGCAAGTAAATGGCAGTACATACAGCTTTAGCTCAAAATTTCTTTGCCAATTTCTTCCCAAAGAGTAAACATCTTGCCATCTCCATCACAGTTCTGTTCTTCCTTTCTGAAACACCATTTTGCTGTGGCGTATAGGTAATGGACAGTTGGTGTTGGATTCCCAAGTCTTCACTAAACTTGTCAAATTGCTTGGAAGTATATTTCTTCACATTATCTGTTCTCAAAGTTTTGAGCTTGCAACCACTTTGAGTTTCAACAAGATTCACAAACTTCCTGAAATTTCAAAAACTTGAGTTCTCTCGATCAGAAAATACACCCAAGTTCGCCTGGAAAAATCATCAATAAAGAGAATAAAATATTTAGTATTCCCAATACATGCTTTGCGCATGGGACCGCAAACATCGCTATGCACCAATTCAAGCTTTCTGTGGCTCTAAAACTTCCACCTTTCGAAAAAGGTAGTCTGTGCATCTTCCCTTCTTGGCAACTTTCACAAATCTGATCAAATGAGACAAAGTTGGTAAATCATCAACCATGTTAGAAGAATGCAAAACTTGCAAAACTTTATTGTTGTACTGTTTAAAGCGATGATGTCATTTTTTGCTTTCTTCCGCTTTGACATGAAGAGCATGATGACATAGTGAGTCACCATTCAAAGAGAAAGCATTACCAATCATTTTTACCCGTGCAATCTCTACTCCATGAGGGTCATAAATAACGCAATCGTTATCTTTAAAAACCACAGAAAAATTGTTATGCAACAACTGAGCAATACTAAGCAAGTTTTGAGATAATCTTGGAACATATAAAACATTTGATATTATCTTTTCACCTTGTTTAGTATGCATGTCGACAGTACCTTTACCTTGAGCTAGTACCGTCTCGCCATGTCCACGAACCACCTTAGACTATATAAATCTGTCAATTTGGCTAAAAAGATTGATATCTTTAGCCATATGGGTAGTGCATCCGCTGTCAATTAGCCATAAGGTTGACTCGTTATTACTTGTATGAGAAGCCATAAACAACAAATTTGTTTCCTGATTATTGTCTGCACAATTTGCTTGTTGCTGGGAATTTTGGACTTGGTTTTGTTTGGCATAACAAAGCTTATCCGTATGACCATCCTTATTGCAATAGTCATAATAGAAGACTTGTTTGTTTTTGTACCAACAATCTTTCTCAGCATGGTTGGTCTTTTTACAAAACGGCGAGGAAATTTACCATTCTTTGACGCTCCTCCTTTTCCATTGTTTCCCCGATCTTTGGTTGATTTTTATCATCTTGTGCAGTAGATTCTTACCTTTGAACTTGGCATTAAAGACACCTTCAACATGCTCCTCGTTACGCATTGTATCCCTCTGTTCTTGGGCTTGTAACTTGATAATTAACTCAGCTATAGAGAGAGTAGTCATATCAGAAGACTCCTCTATTGCTAAGATTTTTTATTCAAATTTGCTAGGAGCACCAACCATTATTTTCTCCACAACTCTTTGATCTAGAAAATCTTCACTAGCAAGTCTGATCTGGTTCACAATGGTCATCACTTTAGTTGTGTAGTCCCTCACAGAATATGAATCTTTCATCTTAAGCATCTCAAACTCTCTTTTGAGAGTTAATAATTTGACTACTTTTACCCTTACACTTCCTTCAAATTCCTCCTGTAATTTATCCCAAGCTTCTTTTGCCGTTTTACAATCAATAATCTTGGCAAATATAGGGTCAGATAAAGCGGCATGAATTGCAAATAAAGCTTTGGGCTTCTTCAACTTCTCATCTTCATGCAATCTGATTTTATTCAATGTTGGATTTTCTCCCAATGGTTGAGGATCGACATTTGTTGAAACTGATTCCCAAAGGCCAAGTGCTTTGAGATAGGATTGCATTTTAACAACCCAAAATTGGTAGTTTTCACCATTAAAGTGTGGAGGGGAGGTAACACCAAAATTAGAAGACATTATCAAATAAGAAATTTGAATTTCTCTCACTTAAATAAAATCACAGCCTTTTAAATCTAACTCTGATACCACTGTTGATAAAATGAAAGTGATAAAAATAATGCGGAAGCAATAGTAAAATTCTTAATGTTTGATGAACAATGAGCAAATAAGAAATGTGAGAGAGTAGAAATCAATAGAAGAGAAATCAACTTCAAATTAAAGTGATACAAAATTGTGGATAAACAAATGAAATTACAAATGTTGGTGATACAAACTTCTCATGGAAGTTCACCCTTATATAGATGTACAAAACACATAACTTACCAACATTAAAATGAAGAAACTTACAATTCATAAAAATAAAACTTAAAAGATAAAAAACTGAAAATTAAATCTAACAATTAAATAATCTTAAAGAAAAAAACTGAAAATAAAACTTATGTTAAAAGAAAAAACTCATAAGTCATAACTCAACAAACTTCACTCCTTCCTCCAAACACCCCGTTGGAGACTACTTAAAACATATATTTAACCCAAGATTTATTTATGGTTTAATATAAATCTTCCATAGCTCCTGAGCCACATGTCTAACCTCTATCTAGCTTGGGTCTTTTATTCCTTGTATTAACTCAATTCATTGGCCAAAAGTCTGAACTACCAAATGATCTAAAAAAAATTATATGAGCTAACAAGGATATAATAGACCTAAAATTTATATGCTTTTATCCTCCCTACTCTGTAAGGACCCTTCCAGTTAGGTCTGAGCACTCTGTCAGATGAATTTCTCATGTCTGTCATGACTTTCCTCAAGATGAGATCATCGACTCCGAACTTTCGTGGTTTGAATCGGGAGTTGTAGTACCTGGCTGCCAGTTCTTGTGCTTAGTGACTCTCAGATGAGTGGTCTCTTTGTGCTCTTCCAACCGGTCAAGGTTTGTTTGGAGGGTCTGGTTGTTTGCCCTCTCGTCAAACAGCTCTATTCAGATTTGAAGAACAAGGAGTATTAGAAGTTCAACAATGGTTAGATACACCAATGGGACGTTGAGAAGCTGTTTTGCCCAACCTTTCAGCCCTTCCAGCTTCGCCTCAAGTTTCCCTTAATGATATTGTTTACTGCCTCAATGTGGCTTTTGACTTGTGGATGGGCTGGTGATGAGTAGAATCGCCTGAAGCTGGAATTGTCAAACTATTTGCTATTGTCCGAGATGATGGTATGGAGGATACTGAAGCAGCACATAATGCTTCTCCACATGAAGTTGGTTACTTTGTGCTCAATTATCGTTTCGAGGGGTTAAGCTTCTACCCTGGTGAAGCTAACCTTGACCGCACAAGGTTTGGTGCTTTGCCGTTTTAATAAGTCCAAAAATGAAATATTATGTCCATACGATTTTTACTCTCTTTTTCAACATTAAGTAGACCAACTTTCGTTTCTTTTGAGTTTTAATCAGTCCCAAAAAAATAAAAATTATTTTGTGCAAACGAGTTTGTCTCTCTATTTAAACCTTGACTGCACAAGGGTCAATACTTTATAGTTGTAGTGACTCCAAAACATAAATATTTCGTCAAAATGACTTTTACCTACTTTTTAAATATTAGGTAGACGAACTTTTGTTTCTTTTGAGTTTTAATCAATCTCATAATATATATATATATATGTATGTGTGTGTATGTATTTCGCGCAAATGAGTTTGTTTCCCTGTTCAAACTTTGATTGCACCTGATTCCAATGCTTTGTAGTTTTATTGAGTCCGCAACAAAAATATTTCTTCCAAACAACTTTTACTCGCTCTTTTAACCTTAACTATACCATCTTTTGTTTCTTTTGAGTTTTAATCTTTTCCAAAAATAAAATATATTTGGTACAAATCGGTTTGGCTTCTTGTTTCAACCTTGAATGCACCAGGTTCAGTGTTTTACAGATTCAATGAGTCCAAAACAAAAATATTTCGTCCAAACAACTTTTAAGACTGATTTTTGTTTTTTTTAGTTTTAATTAGTCCAAAAATTTAAAAAGGAAATTTTGCAATTTGATATAGAGGAAAAATAAACTCTTTCCCTATTGTTTAATTTGGATAGGTCGTCATGTCGTCATGTTGAACGATGTTTAGTACCACTAGTAGAAATTCGAGTTTTCTGCACGTTTAAAAAACGTCACGAAACCCTTTCGTGACATTTTTTATGACGTCACTTATGTCCCCATCCCAACATTTTTTACAGTTTTTATAGACATTGGAGGAATGCCACTTTGCCCGACGATTTTAGAAACCGTCTGACGAACTGTGGTTTAGTTATTTCTAAATTTAATAACATTATTAAACCAAAATGATCATATTTTGGCATTTTTTAATCATTATTTCTGACATATTTTAAAAAGGCTCAGAACAAATAACTTTTTTTGACTTTTTTTTATAAAATGTTGGGAAAAAGTTGTTAGGAAATCTTTCGACATTTTTTAAAAATTATTAGTCCTGGTGTTTTCTAAAAATAGTCGGGAAAACGTTATTTTTCCATTAAAAAGCGTCAAGAAAAAGTTGTTATGATTTTTTTTTAAAAAAATCATTATTCTCGACGATTTCCAAAAAGGTCAGGAAAGTTACTTTTTCCCTACCTTTTTTAAAAAAATGTTGGGAATAAGTTGTTAGGGAATTTTTGGCATTATTTTAAATCATTGTTTTCGATAATTTTGAAAAGCATTGGGAAAATTAACTTTTCCCGACCTTATTTTAGAAAAGGTCAGTAGGTGGCTTACTTATCCCGACATTTTATAGAAAATGTCGGGATAAGTGGGTTTTTCTTTACGTTATGGTTTTTGTTGGGAAAAAGAGCTTATCCTAAAAACTTTTTTGAGCGTCGGTAAAAAAAAGCATCAGAAAAGCCATAAATTCTTAAGTGTCACTACTAGAAATATGGTTTTTCATGACAGTTGTTAACAGTAAAAAAATTTGGATGAAAAAAAAACTGTCATAAATAATTGGGCCGCATTTTTTGCGGGAAAAAACCCAACTTTTCGGATTTTGTAAGTTTTATGACAGTTAAAAACTGTCACGAAAAGGTGGAGGCGCGATTTTGGCAAGAAAAAATGGTGATCTACGAAAATTTCCATGTTTAGGATATTTTATAATTATCAAGAAAAAAAAAATTCAAGTATTTCGTGACAGTTACCTAGACCATCTTGAGAATCTATGACATACCAAAAGTGTCACAAATGATTTTGAGCGCATTTCATTTCAGTCTGAAATACTGCAGTTTTATGGATGATATTAATTATTCCGGGATTCTCCGGTTGTATGAGTATAGATTTATGATTAATAGTTTCCTCAAATACTCCATGAAATAAGTAGAAAATGGTATTTGGTATAATGGTCTGCTTACCCTACTTAATTGTGCCCTTCCTCCTCGGTCACGAGTTTGAGCCTAGTGAATTTCAATTATTTTCTCAACCCTCTATTATTATATTTTTACAAAAAAAAAAAAAAATATTACTTTTTACAATAAAAAATTTAATTTAATTATATTTTCTATTTAAAATAAATAATATATATTTATTTTGTATCCACATTTCCTTGCATAAATTTAATTCATCATGAAAATCAAAATATGATGATAAACATAAAATAATATGAGTTAATTTTAGTTTCACCAAGTATTCCGTAAATAAAATATTCATATTTAATTTACACCCTGAATTTTTTATTTTTTTTATTGTAATGAAAGGTAGTCAACTTAATCGAATGTTTAGGAATTAATTTTGTTTTAAATTGGAATTAGTTAGGTTCATGAACCTTTAAATTTTTTATAACATAAAATTTTGAATTTTAGATAGAAATTTTTTAATTAAATCTTAATTTGAAATTTTTAGAATATTAATAGCAACTTTTTGAAAGAAAATAGAAACAAGTCATAATTTTTCTCAATAAAATGAAAAATAAAATCTTACTAGATATATCTTGTTATCAAAAAAAAATTTAAAATATATAAGTGATAGCATATTTAGTTACTTGTGTGAATTGAACTCAAGACGAGTGAGACTTATGGACACACCAACACCAACAAAATAAGCTAATTTATGAAATGTTCAAATATAATATTAATATAGTAATATTTCTTCATTCTAGGTAAATAAAATTAAAATAAATTAAATCAAACCACGCCATTTGCGAACTACTTTCTTCCTCATATGTTTTTTATGTTCTTTTCAAAAAACCTAAAGTTCATCATCTTCACTGCACTCTTTTACCTTCGCCGTCATCCTTCATCTTCCTCTACCATCGTTCAAGATTCATTACCTAGATGACGCAAATTCACATAATCGATCGCTGACACTACAAGAATTATGAGTTTTTTCCAACGCTTTTATTCTCGACGCTAGGCAAACATCTTTTTCCCGACTAAAGAATAATATTCGGGACTTTGCCGACTATTGACTAAGACAATCAGGAAAGGAATACATTCTCGACACTAGGTGAAGTTACTCTTACCAACACTTTTGTATAATAGTCGAGTAAAATTTTGTTTTTATATATTACCACTCCCGACGATTTTTGAAATAATCGGGAGAGGTTTATATTACCGACTATTTTATTACATAGTCGGACAAAATTTGTTCTTAATTTTTTTTTAAATTACCACTCCCGACTATTTTTAGACAAAAGTCTAATAGTGGACTTTACACCAATATTTTAATAAATTGTTGGGCGTTAACTTCCCGACTATTTTCGAAATAGTCTAGAGATATTAATATTCCCGACCATTCTAAAATAGCGTCGGTAATATTTTTTTAATTTTTTTAAATATTACAACTCCCGACTCTTTTGAGAAAGAGTTAGGAAAAACATATTTTTCAAATTATTTTAATAATTGTCGGGCAATATTATTTTAATTTTTTTTAAATATTACGACTCCCGGCTATTTTGAAAAATAGTTGAGAAAAGTGAATCTAGCCGAATATAAAAGAGTATAGAGATATATTATTTATAAAAGTATCATTTTGTTTTTAAATTAAAAAGTTTTTTAAATTTTTGTTTTTTAAAATAATAAACCAACGAAAGTTTTTTACATTTGTTTACATAATAAAAAAATTGCATCCTACCTATTAATAAAATGTCCGGAGAAGAGACTAAAAATACATAATCTCATTTTTCTTCTCCCTCAAAGTCTCTTCCTCTCCTTCTCTTTCAAAGCAGCACCAATATCGTCGCCCAGCCCCACCGCCGTCGCCCAGCTCCGTCATTCTATCATCCGCCGTCCAAGGTCGGCCGCCCCTCCAATCCTCCATTCCTTCTTCCTCTCTGCCAACCTAGCCTCTCCATTCAAATTGCAAGGCACAACCATAGAAATCGTTGATTACAAGCTTCAGAAGTTGAATTCATCTATTTCTCCTCCTTTCTCATGCCTTATTCATGCAAATCAAGTTCAGTTTGTTCTGTTCTAGGTTTTCTCATTTGATTTACGATTATTTACGATAATTTGGCCTTCAATCCTATCTTCGTTTTGGGAATTTATGGCAAATCAGTTGCTATATTATTTTTTTGGCTGAAAAATTTCACTACAAGAATTACCCAACTCAGATGAACATTTTCTTGCATGTTTGGATTTGAAGTTTTTCGCCCCATATGAGTCGTTCCAGCAATTGATTTTCCTGTGCCTAAATTATGTTGGACGTGGATTTTACTGGAATTGATTTATTTGAGAACAGTCGAGGAATTGAGATGAAAATTGGAATGCGCATAATTTGATTTGATTTTTTTTTTTTTGCTTCTGAAAGCTTATATGAATTGCGTATATGGCGTAAAAGTAGCAGTACATCTTCTCCTGTCGGTAATTTCATATGGCGCTGTGGTATCCTAACTCATTAATTTGATCCTGGTCACTGTTTTATTAATGAAAATTAGCTCATGGAAGTGTGTTTCTTTAATTAATTTGTTTTGGCTATCTGTTCCTCTCATTTCCCTCGTCGAGACTCTGTAATAAATGCATTAAGTTAGAGGTACTTTTACGTATGGAGTCMATATCTTTCTTTCTGTTTTGTGGGGATTGCATTTCAATTATTGAGCATAAATTTTGATCCAAACTAGTGACCTATAATAACTCATCAATTAGGTTTTGTTTTTTGTTTCAAAATTGATTCGAAGTCCTAAAGTACTGTGATAATGCCATCATTATCTCTCTCAATAATCAAAGGCAAGAAGTGTAGAGTTAAATTTGAAGTATCTTAGTGAAGTGAGGCTGCCTATGATGGATAATTATTACCTATAATTAATCAACCACACTTTTTCAATTCTCTTTTTCTATCTTTCTTTTTTTAATTTTATCTGTCTCTTTTTGCTAATCGAGAGAAATAAAAATTGGATGGATGGATGAATGCTTTTCTAAGGGGTAAATGTGGTTGATAGAAATAAACATGTTTGTCTTTTCTTTTTCTTTAAATCTTGATAAGTTGGAGAGCTTTTATTTAAGTTTCATGAAATTCCAAGATTTTATGACCTTTCGCGACGTTAAAAAAATCGTAATAAAGAATCCGACATCTGTAAATATCTATTGTTTCACTCSAAAAATGCACTCAAGATTTTATGAAAGTTTTTAAATAAAATAAAATTTATAAATGACATTCACTTCTCGCAACGTTTAAAAAATGTCATAAATTGATTAAAAAAAATGAGTATAAATAGAGAAAAATTTTCTCGTCAAAAACACGGCTCACCATTTCATGACATTTAAAAAACGTCCTAAATGACAAAAAATTTAGCGGTATTTATGTTTTTCCACCAAAAAACATGCTCTACCMTTTTCCTGCCAAAACAATAGACTCACCTTTTATTGACGTTTTTTAAGCGTCACGAAAAAAAGTAGTTTTCAAACTTTTTTGTGACATTTTTGAAACGTCATGAGAAAGCAAAATATTTGGAAAGCTCGTCTTTTCCCGCCAAAAAYGCGCCCTCACCTTTTTGTTACATTTTTTAAACGTCACAAAAACTATAATCTTTCAATCTTTCGAGACGATTTTTAAACGTCGCAGGGCAAAAATTTGGAGAATCCTTTCATGACGTTTAAAAAACATCACAAAAAAAGCGTGTTTTCTTCCAATATTTTGTGATGGTCAAAAAACATCACAAAAGTCCAAAAATCCGAAAAAAAACTCCGTCTTTTCCTACCAAAAATGTGCCTTACCCATTCGTAACGTTTTTGAAACTCCACAAAAAAGCCTCAAATTCTAGTAGTGTACACTACTTCTAACAAGGGCGGAAAAGTTAGTAGAGAGATTTAATGATGAGAACTAAAAACTTAATCATGCCAATTCTATATAGCTTTTCCATTTGAAACTTTAAATTTAAAATACATTTAAAAAAAAATAAGTAAAATCTTTGACCTACATATTTTGTGTTATAAACTCATTCTATTTTTATTAAATTTAAAACATGTAAAACACAAATATTATAAAATAATACAAAATTGGTAACATATATGTTAGGAGTTAGCATTGATTGGGCAAAGTTAGTTTTTTTTTTTTTTGCCAAAACCATCAAAACCAACCAAGTTGATTGACCAAAGGGTCAGTTCAATCCATCGATCGGTTTAGTCGATTTTACTACTTTTAATTTTTTTCAAATTACTTTTTTTTAATAATTTTATTTCCAATCCTACTCAAAAAGAGAAGTCGCTCTACACAAATGATGCCCACTATGACAATGACCGGCATTGGCATTGGGGGTTGCGACACTATTAAAGTGTGAAGCATGAAGAAAAAAAATAAAGATTTAACTTGGAATTTGGAGGTAGAAAGCAAAAACCTTCAAAGTTTGAAAAAAAAACAAAAAAAAAAGAACTGAAAGAAAGAAGAATGGTGAAGAGTGGACAGCACACACGATGGAGAAAAAAAAAAGATATAAGGGAAAAGGTCAGAATAGGGTAAGAGGCTAGTAACAATTGAATGGTTATTAAAATTAAAAAAGAAACCAAAAACCAGCAGATACTTTATTGGGGACTGTGAACTGCTGCAAGAGATGGTTTTTTTTTTCCAAATTTAGATCCTTTTTCAAGCACTTCGATTTCAAAACCGACCATCCATCAACCGACCTAATCTTTGTCAGTTTCGGTCAGTTAGTTCGGTTTTTCGAGTCCCTTCACTCACCCTTAATATACGTTAATAAATAAGCTAATAATATTTAAGATTTAACATAATATTTAGTTGATAACTCTCACTAATTTACAAATATACTACTCTATACACAATCCATTGAACAATTGTTTAAATTGAGATTCAATTTTCAAGTCAGATACAAAATCTATTAAAAAACGTTGAAAATCTAGTATAAACTCTGATTTTAATTAAATCCCTTAATTTCAAAATTCTGTTTTCTAATAGCCAATCAAACCAAATGCACCATTAAGTATCAACCTAAAACATAATTCAGTGATTTTCCTCTAAAAGGAACAATACATCCCTCTTGATAGATAAAATTCCCTCTCACCAACCAGTATCACAGGTTGGATATCTCATCTTTCTAATAAAAACTAAAAATTTCAAGCAGAAAAATTGGTACATATTTGTGAGACGAAATAAAAAAGGACAAATTTTCTGTCTACAATTGGCAATTAGACAATTCTTAGTTCAGCCAACGCCAAAAAGAGAACCACAAAAGTGTATGTGTGAAGGCCTGTGTACACTAAATTCAGAAGCATTTTTCTCAACGATTAAAATGAAAAGCAGCTTACAAATCAAGACATCCAGAACTTCTGACCCAACAATTCACGATCTGCAGCAGGACCCTGAGTAGCAGCAATCTTCTGAATACGTGAAGAAAACTCTTCGGCCTGAGAGGAAGATTATGGTCAGAGCTCAATGCCAAGCTAATAATAATAAAATAAAAGTAGGACCCAAATGGGGATCTAAATGCATATTTCCTTAGAAATTTCTGGTAACTATTGTATTAGGAGCGTAATTGGAGAGGTACAAACATGAGTATGGATCGGAGAACCCTTCGAACTTAACGAGACCAAAGATATCACCTTCATCCATTTCCTTCTTTTATTTTGTTTTATTATTTTTAGTTCATTAGGGGTGGATAGATTCAAACTTCCAACCTTTAGGGGGATAATTGACAAGTTGGGTCATGCTCATGTCGGCTCATCCATTTTCCTTCCTGAAGAAATGATTACCGCTTTTAAACATCCAAGAGCCTTGACTAATGTAGAGTTCACCGAACTTTCTACCATTTTAGCCTT
The DNA here is from genome assembly GCF_001995035.1 of Momordica charantia. The sequence goes on from NW_019104660.1 coordinate 250,875, forward strand.
TCTTCTTTGATAAACTAGGGAGTCCATTCAACCCGCAAAACTAATGAGTTCTCTTTTTCCACTCTTGGTTAGTTTACTTGTGGACCCCAAGCGCTATTCTTGTTAGTTTCTCGAAATTATGATAATCCCAATGATTTAACTACCAAACCTTTTATTTTATTTTATTTTCTTTTTTCTTTTTAATGAGCCGGAGGAGGCATCGCACCCACCCAAGGCTTGGATACAAGAGACATCAAGGACTTTTAGTATTAAGCTACTAGAAGGTTCGAACTTGACAGCTCTAAGCAGGCATGACCAAGAGGCTTCAAACCCTTGCCAACAGGGCTGTCTTTGGGGGCTTACTAAACATAATTCTTCATCAATATTCTCAATACATCCAGATGCCTTTTAGACTTCTTTGGAATTTCCACACAACCATGTAATAATGTTTCTTGGGACCACTCTTTCCAACCTATCTGCTTTAACTTCAATCAGTACTCCCAAAACTTCATCAACTGCTTTTGCACAGCCCAAATTTTTTTCCTTTCCCTTTACCTCCTTAAAAAATAATCCATCTAGTTCTTCCAAAAATTTCCCTCAATGGATTGCATCAATTTAGTTACCAGAGCTTCAATCACCATTAATAGAAGCATCACAATCCAACAAATTTTGCTGCGAAGGATTGCCCATCACCTGCACCACGAGATCACCACAAGAAGGGATTTTGAGCTCAATTTTAACTGGCATGAATCCACATCCTCTTATCTTCTATACAAACTTACAGTAAACCAAGTTAATAGTTGAAGGAAACTCTCAGAATTTTGACGCAAGGCTTCAAGAATCCCTTTTCCAAACTACCAAAGCCAAAGGAAGGCCTCTCAAATTTATCCATCCATCGTAACAAGGGAATAACATACCCTTTCCTGTGCTTAATGGTATTCCATCCTTCGAACTTACACATAAGAACTGTCACCGATGCTTTTTATTTCCATAGCTTTGACCAATGGAAAGACGAGTCTTCCTTTCTCGTCAGAAACTTCCTTTACTGTCTTATCCCTAATATGAGAATAATGCAAAACCTTATCAAAATAATTTTGCATATTCCTTTCCTCCCATATATTTTCCTTCGTGGCTTCAAACTTCTTTAAACCGTCACAAATCAATCCCCATAAAATGGCCAAGCCATGTTTGTTAATCCCTACAAGAACAAAAATGCTTACTCTTTTATCAAGTGAGAAGGTAGACATTTCAGCATACCACCAATAGTAATTGAAAGATTGTTCTAACCTCATCACTCCATTTTCAAATCTAGATTCCATAACAAACTTAATTTCTGAAACGAATTAAAGAAGCTCTACTAGCGAACTTTTATTGTCCGGACACTGAACTAAACTTCAAGTCATCATGCATGGAGCGTGTTTCAGTAAAGGCAGTCAAGGAGCTCATTCAAAATCACACAACTAAAAGGGTCGTTGTATGATAGGAAGATTATATCATTAGCCAAATTATCTAGTAGTTTGAATATCTAGGAGGTAGAGGATGTGGCAACGTTCAAGGAGAGATCGTATGGTACAAGCAGAGCATGCATCAAATTGATCAATATGTGTTGGGCAGAACAGGAGCTTGATGACCTCTAATATAATTTCTTAATTATGTAATAATACAAATATCACTTATGTTTTTAATACAGACATTGAGTGCTATTAAGAAATTTATATAAAATTTAGTGATTTCTATGATATTCCTCAAATTTTCCATCAACATCTTTTTTTTTTTTTTAATAAGAAACTACGCTTTCATTGAGAAAAATGAAACAAGGAACAAGAAATACAAAGAGGGCCTACAAAAAGGCAGCCCAGAAGAAGGGAGCCCCCTAAAGAAAAGGGCTCCAATTCAAAAGAATGAATTCTAACGGATAATTACAAAAGGCCTCGGAAACAGAGCCCCATAACACAGTATTAAATCTAATGAGCTCCCAAACATAATCCACAGATTTCTCCACCCCCTAAACAATCTGTGATTCCTCTCCAGCCAAATGCACTAAAGAGTAGCCAAAAAACAAGCTTGCCAAAAGAAACGCCCCCTATCCCGAAAAGGAGGGTAGCACCTCCTCCAACATCGACCTACAATCCCTCGCACGGACCCATGTCATCCAAAACACCTAAAGAAACGAAAGCAAAGATCTTGCGCAAACTGACAAGTCCACAACAAATGCTCAACATCCAACATTTCAATGTTGAGCATCAACATTTCAAATTTTCCGAAGTACTAATGAATAGAATATATGACGTAAGTATGGGATCCTATTGTAACTGTTTAGTTAAGTAGAAAATGGCATGTATCAAGTGCTTGCTTACGTAGATGCATGGGCAGTATACCTTTGGCATGTTTGGGAACAACTGTCATTTTCTCCTAAACTTGTACTTCCCTAACCCTAAATCTATAATGGAATCTATCAAAAGATCTATGCTTTAAATATCTAAACCATTGAAACTCACTTTATGAACAATGATTTCAATATTGGATTTTTTTATGGACTATACTGGATGAATTGAAAGTGAATTTTTCTTTTAGTGGAACAATAATCACCTAAAAGCCTCTACGAAGAAGGATTGCCTTATTGCGGACTATTGGGTAGATCAATCTGAGTCTTGAGATATTGGTTTCAGAAGAAATTCGTTTGACTGGGAGATCAGTAGATGGGATCAATTTACAGAAAAGTTGGATCTTTTTTACATGGGGCAGGGGCATAGATAGATTGATCTGGAAAGATGGGGAAGGTGGTTCCTTCATGATTAAGTCTGCTTTCTACCTGCTAGGCTGAAAGCCCCAGCGGCCAATCACATTTGGAACTTCAGGACTCCAAGGAAGGGGAAATTCTTTCTTTGCTCGATGTTTTTTTGTTTTTTTGTTTTTTGTTATTTATTATTTTTTTTTTTGGTCATTGTTTTGGAAGAGCTTAAATACGTCAAAGAGACTTCAACGGAGCTATCCTCAATGGTCTCTCTCCCTCTGTTTGTAACTTGTGTCTGATCCTGTCTGTCCAATGAGGATCTTCACTAGACCATATTTTCCTACATTGCGATTTTGCTAAAAAAGTGTGGGCCCATATTCAGGGGGCTACAGGTTTTCTACGTGCTTGCCCAATAGGGTAGATGATTTGATTGCAGAAAATTTTGGAGGTGCGATGCTGAGAGGAAAGGCAAATATCTTATGGAATTGTGCAACCTGTCCTCTCTTGTGGATGAGTTGAAAAGAAAGGAATAGTAGACTTTTTGAAGGAAAACAGACTTGGGTGGATTCTTTTTGTGAAAATGTATAGTACACTTCTTCGTGGTGGTGTACAAACTACAACAAATTCTCTTGTAACTATAGCTTCAGTATGATTATAAGTGATTGGAAAGCTCTTATCACTTAGTGTGAGGGATACGGTGACCTCCACCCTTTGCCCCTAGGCTATATTCTACTTTTTGTGATTAATACATCTCCTTTTCTTCTCAAAAAAAATAATAATAATCACCAATGAGAAGAGTATTAATTAAATATTTTTAAGTAATTTAGAATTTTCATTGATGAGTGAAATTACAAAAAAAGGGAGTGTGTACCCCAAAAATCAAAGGAGTTACATGACACTTCTCCAATTGGTCAAAAGAGAAACCGCTATCAGTCAAATACTTTAAATGCTTTACACCAAGATATAGCAAGAAAAATGGTATTGTGAAACAGTCTAGCAAATGGGAGCTTCTTTTATGTGAAGAGTATATGGTTTCTTTCGTTCCAAAATGTCAAAAATAAGCTCGAAGGATGTGATTCCAGAGGATCGTCTTTTCTTTCTTGAAGGAACGAACCACAAGAAAATATGAGAGTAAAGTCTTGATATCAGTCGATAGAGCCACTTTCCAATCAAAAGCGAGTAATATCTCGTTCCAAAACAATGTTGCAAGGGAGCACATGAGGATAGGTGAGGCTGTGTTTCTCCATCTCTTTTACAAAGGTTGCAGCACTATTGGGGAGAGATTGCGAGATAGGGGAGCTTTTGTTGTAATCGGTCATGGGTGTTGATGGCCTCGTGAGATAGCTCCCATATGAAGAATTTAATCATTTTTGGGTAGACTTCACTCCATATTGCTTTAAGTAATTTAGAATTTTCGAAAATACTTTTGAAAAAGAAAAATAGAATTTTCAAAAATATGTTTTACCATATTGCCAAATATAGTGATTTTAAAAAGTCCTTTTAATTAGTTAAAAACACTTTTTACTATTTTAAAAATTTGTAATGCATAATAATATAAATCAAAATTCATACGAGCAATATACATTAATGATCAGTCTATCAATTTAAACTTCAAAAAGTCATGATATAATAAATAATAAATGGTTAATTATCTGCTCAAAAACATGAATTATTATATAATGCATAAATTGGTCTTATCAAAAGTTTACAACACGTCTTTGACACATAAGCTAACAAAATTATCAAGTCTCAGAAAAAATTTGGCTCAGCAACTTATACTAACTAAATATGGTTCTTTTTCTCATCATGATTTCACTATCTTAAAATCAACTCAAATATATTATTGCAAGCTAAATAGTTCACCAAGAGTAATGCAGTTTGATGAAGGTCTAATAACATAGAAAATGATGTAATCGTTTTTATACTTTGGAAGCTGAGATACTGAGGTCCTCATGGTTAGAAGAGGTTTCGCACATGGATAGATACAAGTATACAAGAGACACTAACCTTTTCATCGATCCACATTAAAGAACTTAATTGATTGTTCAAAATCCGAACAACTGCATCTAATGGTGTCATCCCATCAATCACATCAAGTTCTCCTCCCTAGATAAAAATAATAGATAAATAAATCATTTATTACCATGTAGAAAAAAATCCAAGGCAAGAAACGGAATCAATTGGCTGTTATTCTTTACCTGGTTTGCATTTAGGGTCTGAATGATTGATTTGATTTGCTCTGTCATCTGTTCTAGTTCCCGTTCTATATATTCAGCCTGTTCATACCTGCAACAAAATTAAAATTGAAAACAAGAGATTGCAATTTTAACCATCAGTGCAATGCTGGGAAATTTAAAATCTCCAGAGGAGCCGTTAGTTTCATGGGGATTTGAGATTCCTATGGGATGGGCATCCCGACTCTCGTGTTTGTTTGATAGGAATGTTGGATCCCGAGCATTTTTTATGCCTGCTGCCTGGCATCCTAGGACGCCCATACGGGAGCCATCTAATGGGGTCATCCCATCAATCACATCAAGTTCTCCTGCCACGTCCTGATCCGTGAAGTTTAGGCTCCGCATTCCAATTAAATCTATCAGAACCATATAGACTGGCCACCACCAGCGCCACAAAGCCTCCGTCTCCATGCTAAAACGCCATCCCCATTTGGATAATAATGCAATGTTATTCTTAAGAATGCAACAACCAATACCCAAACCACCAGCTTCATTGGAAAGTGTGTTTCATCACCCTTTTGTCTTTTTTTTTCTTTTTTTTAGGGAAACAAATTTCATTCATAGCATGAAATATACAAAAAGTCCTACCAATGAAGTTACAAAAAAACTTCTCAAATTGGATATTAGAAAACTTAAAATGTAACTATTGATAGGATTTACACTTTTGCACCAAAGATAATAGAGTCTATCATTTGTGGGAGCGAATGATCGGTATCCTTGAAAATTCTGGAGTTCCTTTCCTTCCATATGATTTAAATGAAAGCCCTATTGATGTTCAATCAGAGAAGGGCTTTTCTATTCTTGAAAGAGTGCAACAAAAAAATTGTCTCAAGCCAATCTGAAATGTTGTTTGTTAGGCACAAGCTCCAACCAAAAACTGTGAGGAAGAAGTTTCATCACCCTTTTGTCTTAGGTTCTATTATTCAACTAGGTTGATCTACGAACAAGGATAAAGTGTTATCTAACTAGTCAAAGATTTTTTTAAAATATTGTTCTTTGTAAAAACATTTCCCCTCTTACAAATTGTTTTCTTCGTATTGTTCCTTCATCTCAATTCAAACAGATACCTCTCATCTTGAGCTTCTTCCCCAATCAAACATCTAAACAAGGTAACTTGCTGAAAAAAATACACAAAGCGCTGACAAAGTTGGCTTTACATGCAAGGTTGATACCAAGTCCCAAAGATGTGTTTTTTATATAAAATCTAGCTTTCATTGAGAAATAGGAAAGAAAATACAAGGGCATACAATAAACCAGCCCCTCAAAAGAACCCGAAATCCCAAAGATAAGCGTTAAACTATCATTGACTTGACAAGATCCAATTTAGGAATTGAATACCATTACAACTTTTAACTTTTAAGATCCAAAAAATATCTATTTTAACATAAACATCAAATCAAAAAAATATCTTAAATAACAAACGTTATAACCAAGAACTTGTAAATATAGTAAAAAAACATAAAAGTTAGCACTCACATTGCATCCCTTGTTGATGCAGCTTCATCATCAAGAAGTAAACCACGTTCATCCTTGTAAATGCGCTCAGCATCTTCTTCCACGCTTAACAATGCCTTATCAACCTAACAATAGAATAGATGAATGCAATTGATTTATTAATTTGATAAGAATACATGCAATTGATTTATTAAAAATACATGCAAATATGTGCAATTCAAAAATTTTCAGTAATTTTAATGGTCTGAACTCACTTCCAGTTAAGCTAAGAACGTGTCTTCTAAAAGAGCACACTTTGTTAATAAAGAAACAGAAATAAAAATAAGACACGTCAATGTTAGGCATGCATAAATCCTTTTTGGAAAAAAAAGCTTTTGTGGATGAACTTTACAAGAGCATTCAATGGGTAACTGAGTGAGAAAGAAAGCAAAGAATCTTCAAAGAAAATGAGCTATCTTTTGCTCGATTATTTGACACTATAGTTTGTTTGGTAGTTTCTTGGTGTAAATGTTTCCTATGTTTCATCAATAAAGTGTTTCTTCCCTATTATCTAATTGGAGAAGTTTTTTTATCAGAAACATGGATGTGATTGTATTGATAAATAAATAATAGTCTAAAGGTCAGGGAATGAGAGAGCCTCCGCCTGACAAATTCTAGTAAAAGGTCTGCTTTCCAATTCCGAATAAGCACCGTAAGACTGTAGTTACAACTTACAAGAAAACTCCTTGTGGTTTAAGCACCAAGAGGAAGCAGTAATTTGTACACAATTCCAAAAGAATCAAAAGAATGAGAGGAGTTGTTAAAAACCCGGCTATTCCTTTCTTTCCATAAGCTCCACAAAAAATGGCTCTAAATGTACACCCCCAAAAAGTCTTTGCGTTACCTCTGAAGGAGCAACCCTGTAGGACTTCAAAAAGCCAAACTTCAGTCACCTTAGGCACACAACCCACATAATCGAAAAAGTTGAAGCAGTAGGACCATACCGCCATGGTAAAAGGACAATGAAGGAAAACATGGTCCATGGTTTCAACCGCCTTGTAACAGAAACAGCAAACCGAGGGCGAGCAGCACTATTTTTTCAGTTTTTTCTGCAAAACCTCATGAGTATTAATGCTTCTGTAGGCTAAACTCCAATAAGAACACTTTGACTTTCTTTGGGTATTTGAAACTCCATGTCTGCCTTATCAAAGGAACTTTCAATTTAGGAGAGCACTCAGTAAGTTTGTGGAAAAGTGAAGAGGTAGAGAAGGAAAGCTTGCTGTCCAAAGCCCAAAAAATCTGGTCATCCTCTCTGCCCAAATATACAGCACCTAGAACTTCCATCGAAGAGAGAAGGCTATCTACTTCCGAGTCACGGAAACCTCTTCGAAAACTCAAGTTCCAATCTGATTGAACTTCATCCCAACAATCAGCCACAGAAGCCTCTTTCTTGAGGAAGAGATTGTACAAATCTGGATATATAAGGTCTAAGGCCGAGCCAAGCATCCTTCCAGAACCGAATTCTTTGTCCATTCCCAGCCTTATAAACAAATAAAACTTAGATACGACTCACTTAGCTTTGGACAATTTTTGTGTGACTCCATGGATAGGATTTCTTCATATTTTCTAATTTCTTTTTTTTTTCTTTTATAACCGAGAGTCGAAGCTTTGCTCCCCTATACCCAAAGTACCCGCACCTGCGTCCGCTCTAAGACCCGAACTCAAGAGACATCAAAGGTTTTTTTGTATTAAGCTCACCAAAGGGAAGAAACAACCTAAAGGCATAGGGTCAAGATTACCCTCCAGTAAAAACAATACAATCACTTTTTTCCATCATTCAGGATCATTTGTAGACTATAATTACAAAAACTTCTCCCCAATCATGGTTTCGGCTTAGGAAACCAAACTCAAACCCCAAGTAGCCTAGGACAGTTCAAGTGTTCAACCAAGCAAGATATTCCATAACAACAGAAAAATGGATAACTTCGACTTTTCTCAGCTTTCCAGAAAAATAGACCTTTTTTGGGTTGAAAATGCCTATCTACTTTGAATTATCTCCCCAGTAATAACATCTTAAAGAAATAAAGTCCACACAAAAAATTTACCTTTTTAGCATCTTATGTTTCCAAATAAAATTCACCAAGTTACTTGGCTTAATTTCACATTTGTTCAACAATCTCCTAAATAGTTATTTAAACAAAAATTCCCCTAATGAAAAGATGCTAAAAGAACAAAAAGACAAAAAAACAAAAGTTCCCCTAATGACATTTAGGAGATTTTTCTTTTCCTCCATTTCATATATCAATGAAAAGTAGTTTCTTGTTAAGAAGACAAAAGTTCTCCTAAATGATGATTTAATAGGAACCAAAAATAAAAACAATAGATAGGGCACGTATGAAAGAACAGATTATAAACAATGGGAAGTTCCCCTCCCTGCAAAGAAAATGATGACATTTTTTCCACTTAACAAACCTTCCTAACACCCTTTTTTCAACCATAAGATTCCAAAGAATGGAGGAATTTTAGTCCAAGAGGCATTCCCAAATAATAGAGAACAAAGCCCCACTATAAAGCCAATCTTATTAGGTTCAAGAAAAGCCTCCAGACGATCAACATTAATATACCTGATGGAATAGGTCTGTTCAGGCTAACCTTCGCATCTCCTCACCCTCAAAAATGTTAAGAACGCTAAGAACTGCCTAACTCAAACATCCTCCGTCCTCATAGGATCCAAAAGTTGGACAACATCAACAGATTGCAAATTATTTTAACTTGATCCTCCTAATATCAAACTCAACAGCCTCAATTGCTAGTTCAGGACACCTATCTGGAGTTGTACACCCCGTAGATCAACATTAGATAGAGAACATTGATAGGTCAATTATCCTAAAGCATGCACAAGAAGAGTCATATTGACAAAAGATGCATCACCTCCCTCCCCAGAGCAAAAAATATCATGCTATAAGTATCTATGGAAGGACAAAGGCACACAAGGCCATAGGTGAATACCTCTTGTTGGTGAGTTTCAATCAGCTCCAATTTCCTCTCCAGCTCAGCTTGGGTCTCTACCACCTTTGCAACTTCAATCTAATTTCAAAATCAAGACATTAGAGCAATATAGCAATAAATCTTTTTTTTTTTTACATTTAGACAGAGATAGATAGAACCCTCTTCTGTTCTCTTTTGTATATTTCTCCTTATCAAGGAAACATTTGTTTCTCATCAAGAGAGAGAGAACTTCTTGATAAAATAAAAATAAAAACATAATAAGAGTTCAAGATAACGGATTGCAATCAATGAAAAAATAAAGAAAGATATATGAGAATCCTTAAGATGTAAACAGGTCTTGCGAGGAGGACCGATGCACTTTGATGCTTCCCTTCGCATCAAGCTCTTATGAAACATTCCTTTGCTTTTCATTACCATTGGACTTTTTATTTTTTTGTTTTCTAGGGACTTTTTCTTGGGCTTTTGGTTTGTCGTTTTTGTAAGGCCTTCTTTTGTACTCTCATTCTCTTGGATGAAAATTGGTAATTTTTTGGGAGAAAGCAAGAAAAACTATCTTCAGTGATGGATTTTCTTAGATAAAGCAAGAAACAAGGTTATCTTTATTGTTGGTTTTGGGCAGATTAGAAATAACTTATTGGAACGTGTGCTTATGGAAATTTGGAAGGAGAGATAGTGAGTTTGATATTCTTTTTACCTAGTCATTTATGTTACTTCAGATTTGTGTATCTTCTCAAAAAGGACTCTCACTCTTGTAAATATTTCCTTTTCCTCATTTATGCTAATTGGGCTACCTTTCCATAAGCTCCTTTGACTAGTTTCTCTGTTACAACTTTTCATATTCTTTAAATGACTTCATTTATAAAGAAAATTTAGATTCAATTCAGAAAAGAAACATTGAAGGAAGATTAAACTGAGCATTGTACCGAAAAAAGCAGGGAAGAAAAGAATAAACTAAGGATGTGGACACTTGAATTCAAGACTTTCCAGAAAAATAAGCTAAGAGCAAAGCCCGTGCATATTAGGACCCTATGGAAGAGGCAGGGTGAATGAATGGTACCTATGAACCCAAAGAAATAATCCAAAAATTTAGCATTCACAAACTAGAAAATCCTTTTGCTAATAATTTGCACATGTTTCATTAGAACAGATATTGTGGCCTATAAAATTTCATATCATTCAAGGTCAAAAATATTGAAATCATGAGACATAACACCTCAAGTCTAAGGAGTATATCACGATTTTGCAAAATCCTCCTATCCCACTCAGCAATAGCATTGGCCTGCTTCCGAAACTTCCCAGTACGCTCTTGAAGCTCCGCATTCCACTCTTTGATGATCTATAAATAAATTAAAGAAAATAGCAAGAGGCATAAAATAAAAACAATTACTAAAATAGGTAAAAGACTAGACAATGTTGGAGACACACATTGTATGTGGATTCAGTGAACAAGGCAAGAACAGGATATACAATAACATTTAGAAACAGGAAATTTTTATAACTTAAACTAAAAGAGAAGTACTTCCCTGGATAAAATGGAACAATTGCAACACAAGTTTTTGAAGACAGTTTCATTGCTAGATGCATCATTTTTAGAACTTGAGTACATAACCTATAGAAAGATCTTGTTCAAGTAAGGTCATTACTAGATGTGTGATTAAGCCATCAATTTATTTCTTATATGATTACTATTTCTTGACTTAGACAAGAACATTAATATCCTTTACCGTATACCCAATACCCTAACAATAAGTTTTCTTCTCTTTTTTCCATCCAGACACAAAGAAATTTGCACTAGAAGATGTTAGTACATAAAAACGGTAGGAGATAAGGTATCCCCACCAAAACAAGGAATTACTGAAAACTTCTCAATTAATTAAAAGAAAAATAGTCAGAAAATTTCCAAAAGGACACCAACTAGAAGCTAGCAGATGAACCAACCCATATACTCCCCTAGGTCCATGACTGTCTTAAAAGATCGTACCATTTTGTTAGGCCCCCAATTATAAAGACTTACCATAGAAAGGGCAAAGGGGTAATTGTGGGGGGAGAGGGCCCTAACGGCCAAGAGAGAGAAGTGGGGACCAGTGGGAACATGAACATGTAAGGGAAAGGGCTGTCACCTATAAGGCCAGGGGAATGTTGGGATGAGGGGATCATTCTAAACTTTTGTGCTTTTGCAGCTTTTGTTGGTAGGGAGAGATTACCCACCCTCTCGGATTGGTGGGTCTGTTTTGTGCCTACGAGCTTCTTGTTCTTGCTTTGTATTGCCTACGGGCTTAATCGGAAGGAGTAAAAGCAGTTGTGGGGGGCTGTTACCTCACAAAGTGGTATCAGAGCGCGTCGATTCCGGGAACAATGACGGTCAAAGAGCTGGAAACCAGGTGTGAAGTGGTGGAGAAGGATGTTGCAGACATGAAGATCCAGATCACGTCGCTGCACCAAGACTTCGCAGAGCAAAAGAAGGTGCTCCAGGAGGTCAACGTGACGCTGAAAGCATTCATGGCTCAAGTTATTGGGGGTACCTCAGCATCTTTGTCGATGGTGACTGGGGAAACTTTGGTGACAAAAGGAAAAATGGTAGAAGGGGAGAACCCAGAAAAAGAAGATGGAAATAGGGGGACGGATAAAAATCGCTTCAAGAAGGTAGAGATGCCTATCTTCGCGGGTCCGGAATTGGAATCGTGGATATTCAGAGCGGAGAGGTACCTCGAGATACAGAAGCTGAAAGATGATGGTTGCTATCATCAGCTTCGACGGCATCGCTCTGGCGTGGTATAGGTACACGGATAACCGCGAGAAGTTTCGTGACTGGAACGATCTCAAAGGACGCCTCAGGGACCGATTCCATCCGGCGAAAGAAGGGAAGCAGTGCGCGCGGCTGTCATCTATCAAGCAAGAGGGGACGTTCGCGGAGTACCGACAGCTGTTTGAAGCGTTAGCCGCCGCCCTCCCTCAGCTCTCCGACGAGGTATTGGAAAGTGCATTCCTAAATGGACTGGATCCAGTGATGCGAGCTGAAGTTCGGGCCCTAGAACCCAACGGCCTGTACCAGGTAGTCCGCAAGGCCCAACTTATTGATGATATCAATACTGCCAATAAGGAAGCGGAGGGAATTATGACCGTTGAGAAAAGCCAAAGTGGCCCAAGCGCGTTCAAAACGGCCACCAAAACCCTAGAGGTAATCCCTACTCGCACTGTTACTCTTTCTAGCAAACAACCTAACCAAACTAAGGGAACCGGAGCGTCACAAGCAGCTAAGAAGGAACCACCCTTCAAAAAGCTATCGGAAGCAGAGTTTCAGAAAAGAAGGGAGCGAGGCTTGTGTTTCCGCTGTGAGGAGAAGTATACTGTGGGCCACAAGTGCAAGAACAGAGAGCTCAGAGTTTTTGTTCTGCACGACGACGAGATGTTCGAACTGAAGGATGAGATGCAACAAGAGGACGCATCAGGGGAGAAGGGAAATAGTGAAACCCAAGCCGTCGAGTGTCAACTTAATACCATTGTGGGGATCTCTACCCCTGGAACAATCAAAGTTAAGGGGGTGATACAAGGGCGTGATGTGGTAGTACTGATAGACTGTGGGGCAACCCACAACTTCATCTCCCTCACTTTGGTTGATGAACTGAAGTTGGCAAAAACAGAAACACTCAACTATGGAGTGATAATGGGCTCGGGGGCAGCGGTCAAAGGGAACGACGTCTGCAAGGGGATTGTCTTATCATTACCAGAACTTACGGTGATGGAAGACTTCCTTCCTCTGGAATTGGGGAAGTTAGATGTAGTCCTGGGGATGCAGTGGCTCCAAACAATGGGAAAAATGGAAGCAGACTGGCCGACTCTTACACTACGTGTCGACAGAGGAAAAAAGAAAATAACTATCAGGGGGGATCCTACGCTAGCACGCATCGAGGTCTCAATGAAGAGGTTGGCTAAACAATAGGCGGCTCGAGACCAAGGCTTTTTGGTGGAGATGAGGGCGCTCAATGCAGCTGAGGAGGGATCAGTGGAGGCCCCAGAGGAATTACCCCCGGAAGTAGAGGGACTCATTCATGGCTACTTGGATATCTTCCAAAAACCCGAGGAGCTCCCACCCCACATTCCTCTAAAGGAAGGGCAAGGTCCAATCAATGTTAGGCCACACCGATACGCACACGCTAAGAAGGAGGAAATTGAGAGCCTCATCAGTGAGATGTTGGAAGCGGGCATTATCAGACCTAGTGTAAGTCCTTTTTCGAGCCCGATGATCTTGGTTAAGAAGAAAGACGGTAGCTGGCGTTTCTGTGTGGATTATCGCGCATTGAACCAAGCAACTGTTCCAGATAAGTTCCCTATCCCTGTGGTGGAAGAACTACTCGACGAACTACATGGCTCTATGATCTATTCCAAATTGGACCTTCGTTCGGGTTATCACCAAATCAGCATGGCAGAGGAAGATAAGCACAAGACTGCCTTCCAGACACATGAGGGACATTATGAGTTCCTAGTGATGCCCTTTGGCCTCACCAACGCCCCATCCACTTTCCAAGCATTGATGAACAACATATTCCGACCCTTCCTTCGCAGGTGCGTGTTAGTATTTTTTGATGACATCTTGGTGTATAGCCCTGATTTGCCAACTCACCTCACCCATTTAACTATGGTCTTTAATCTGCTGAGAGATAATTCTCTCTTTGTGAATCTAAAGAAGTGTCAGTTTGCTGTGAGCCGTGTGGAATATCTGGGGCATTGGATCTCTGCAAAAGGGGTTGAGGCAGATCCTTCGAAAGTCGCGGCGATGATTCAGTGGCCACTACCAACCAACATTAAGGAACTCAGGGGGTTCTTAGGGCTCACTGGCTACTACAGGAAGTTTGTTTCCAACTACGGGACGATAGCCGCCCCCCTAACTCAGCTATTGAAGAAAGATGGGTTCCGATGGACGGACCAAGCGACAAAGGCTTTCGAGTCATTGAAGAAGGCCATGATCACATTGCCGATATTGGCATTGCCTGATTTCACCATCCCCTTTGTAATTGAGACATATGCTTCGGGAACAGGGTTGGGAGCAGTTTTAACCCAGAATCAACGGCCAATTGCTTACTTCAGCCACACTCTATCACTTCAGAATCAGGCCAAGTCGGTATATGAAAGGGAATTGATGGCAGTTGTTATGGCAATTCAAAGATGGAGGCCTTACCTGTTGGGCCAGAAATTCATTGTCCGCACAGATCAACAGGCCCTTAAACACTTGCTAGAACAGCGAATCATCCCTCCTGAATACCAGAAGTGGATCTCCAAGCTACTGGGATACGATTTCGAAATTCAATACAAACCGAGGCTAGAAAACAAGGCCGCAGATGCTTTATCAAGAATGCCAGCCACCCCTGCCCTAGCAGTTCTATCAGCACCCGCAGTACTAGATGTGGAAGTTGTCAAACGAGAAATCGCTGAGGATCCACACTTCTCCAAAGTGTTGGCGGATCTGGAGGATGACCCAGAGGGCATGGAGAAGTACCATGTACAGCACGGGACTTTGTATTACAAAAATCGGTTGGTAATCCCCCGCACCTCATCTCTCATACCAGCGATCCTACAGATGTACCACAATTCAGTGGTAGGCGGGCATTCAGGTTTTCTCAGAACCTACAAACGACTCACGAGGGAACTCTTCTGGCCAGGGATGAAGGAAGATGTGAAAAAGCATGTGAGTGAATGCGAAGTGTGTCAAAGACACAAGACCGAATCGTTGGCCCCAGCTGGATTGCTCCAACCTCTGCCCGTACCAGATCGCATATGGGAGGATGTCACTATGGATTCCGTGGAAGGATTACCCAAATCCTTGGGAAATGACACGATCCTGGTGGTAGTAGACAGGCTAAGTAAATATGGCCACTTCATTCCACTATGCCACCCTTTCTCAGCCAAGATAGTAGCAATGGCTTTCATTAAGGAGATTGTAAGGTTGCACGGGTTCCCTAGGTCTACAATTTCGGATAGAGACAAGGTCTTCATCAGCCATTTCTGGACAGAATTATTTAGATTGCAGGGAACCACTCTGAAACGAAGCACTGCTTACCACCCCCAAACTGATGGGCAAACAGAAAGAGTTAACCGATGTTTAGAAACATACTTACGTTGTTTCTGCAGTGAGAAGCCAAAACTATGGGGGAATTGGCTGGCATGGGCGGAGCACTAGTACAATACCACCTACCACAACTCTCTGGGTTCCACGCCTTTCCAAACAGTGTATGGACGGGCCCCACCTCCCCTGATTTTGTATGGCAGTCAAAAGACGACAAATGCTACACTAGATCAGCAAATGATAGAAAGGGACATGGCGTTAGATCGTTTGAAGGAACATCTGTTGAAGGCCCAGGATCGTATGAAGAAGCAATCCGATAAGCGACGCAGAGAGGTCGAGTTTGTTGAGGGGGACCTCGTGTACCTCAAGGTACGTCCTTACAGACAGTTATCCTTAGCTAAAAGAAGGAATGAGAAGCTAAAGCCCAAGTTCTTCGGGCCCTATACCATTCTGCAACGTATTGGGAAGGTCGCCTACCGCCTAGACTTGCCGGCCGAAGCTCGCATACACCCCATCTTTCATGTCTCGCAACTCAAAAAGGCCATTGGAGCAGCCACGGCAGCTCAGTTTATTCCTCCTCAACTGACCGAGGAGTGGGAATGAATGGTGGAACCTGATTCAGTGTTTGCTTATCAGACCAATCCCACCACGGGAGAAGCCGAAGCCTTAATCAATTGGAAAGGTTTACCGGAAGAAGAAGCAACCTGGGAGTCTGTGCGCGACATCAGCCGACAATTTCCTGAGTTTCACCTTGAGGACAAGGTGACAGTTGAAGGGGGGAGTGATGTTAGGCCCCCAGTTATAAAGACTTACCATAGAAAGGGCAAAGGGGTAATTGTGGGGGGAAAGGGCCCTAACGGCCAAGAGAGAGAAGTGGGGACCAGTGGGAACATGAACATGTAAGGGAAAGGGCCGTCACCTATAAGGCCAGGGGAATGTTGGGATGAGGGGATCATTCTAGACTTTTGTGCTTTTGCAGCTTTTGTTGGTAGGGAGAGATTACCAACCCTCTCGAATTGGTGGGTCTGTTTTGTGCCTACGGGCTTCTTGTTCTTGCTTTGTATTGCCTACGGGCTTAATCGGAAGGAGTAAAAGCAGTTGTGGGGGGCTGTTACCTCACACATTTCTTCTAGGCATAAAAACCAACAAAAAGCTCCATAGAAATTCCACTAAAGAACCAATGCCTTGACAGCTCAATATAGCCCAGCACAAGCTTCAAGAAGAAAATCCACAGTGCTCTTAAGCATACACCAAGCATGGTCAAAAGAGCAAGAAGCCCATCCATGAGCAAGATGACCAATATTCTCGGCACTAAACTAACACAAACACGCCATCACTGGTAATGAGGTATGTGCTGATTCCTTTTCTAGACTCAGTTTACACTTTTGTTACACCCCATGAAGAACTATTTGATAAAATTAGACCACTAAAACGCACAGTACAGAAGTTGGATGCCATAATCATGAAAAAATAGCAATTTAGTAGTACCTCTTCAACAGTCTTCCCAGTTATCTCTGATGGTAATTTTGGTGTAGTAGACACTGCAGCGCTAACTGTTGAAGTTGTTCCACTGGATAAAAGGAGGGTCAAGGAGATGGAAAATCTAAATCATTGAATTCCTCATAACAACCATTTCAACATAGAGGTATTAATGTATAGTGGAACGAGTTAATAGAGCTTTCACATAGTAGAAATGCAGCATTTCTAGATTATATTTTTTAACGATGCATAAAAAACTATTTCTTTAAAAAAAAGGAGAATAAATTTTTCAAAATCTCAAAGACAGAACAAACATATTAAGTTATAACTAATAGCTCAAATGCATGGCCTTACTCCCTCTATAGATAACATTCAAAAAGAAGAAAAGATGAAGAGAATCAAAATCCAACCTAAGGATGATGAAAACAAATAATATAATCCATGCTCCCTTGATAGACAAGCCACAAGCTTTTTCTTATAAATGTAGCAGACACTAGAAAAGTAGCGGGACCACGTACAGACCTACTACTGGATGCAACAACAAGAGTTGATGAAGTCTGACTCTGACTTGGAGCACTAAAACCAGACGAAGTGGTAGCAGCAGTGGAAGCAGAAGGGAGAGAAGGAAAACCTGTAAAGAATAAACACAAAATTATGTAAAAACAGGCACATTAAAAAAGTACTGAAGCTATATCATAAACTTCACCAACCACACATTTATGTGGTTTCAAGATGCTTAGATACTTTTCATATACATTAGTAATCTAATAGAAGTCTGTTACTCATACAGTAGTAATTTGTGAGGTTCGCTTTGGAGAAGTATCCTTGGGGTAAAACTACTAGGTCCATGAGTTTTTTCAAAAGTTCGTTGAAAAGTGTGGTTTGTCTGATTCCCCACATAAATGCTAGATTTACTGGGTCAAATCTGCCCCACAGTGTGGAATGTCAAGATACTTTTCTAGTGTCTAAAAGGTGGCTGATTAGTTTAGAGGTGTCAGATCACTAGTCCATCTCTGTCTCTGTCTCTGTCTCAAACTTACTTCTAATTATTGACCTCTTAGTTTCTTTACCAAGAATGTCAAGTGGGAGACTTGGTCCAATTCAATTAGAAAATGTGTGGCTTCAACATGTCTCTGTAAAGGTCTCTCTATGCATGAATGGTGTAAAATTGATGTTTGAAGATGAGAGGGGTTTAGATGCATACAGAAACTAAAATCATCAAATCTAAACTGAAAGTCAAGAATCTAGAGGTAATCAGGGTTTTTAGAGTTCAAAAGCAGGGATTTTTAATATACTTAAGGATTTAGATGAATTGGATTCTTCTGGGAGTCCAATTGAGAATTTAATGGATGGACGTGTTGAACTTAGGGGAGATTTTGGTTCCAATCAAGTTATGGTTATTCTATTAGAAATTTCAATAGCGTATTTCTATCCATTTCCCTTCTGATTTATGGTTCCTGTCAGGCTTCCAATTCCATTTAGGAAGTTAAACCTAAAATTTTCAACATCAAGGCTCTAAAGATCTAAATAAAGCAAAATCCAAACCAAATATGGGGAGAATTACCCAAAAAAAAAAACCCTTTATAACTAACCAAACCCGAGGGCATCCATAGCAAAAACCATTGGGTAAACAAACCCATTTTCTCTCACTAAGGTACAAGCTAAATAGCTCTACTAAATCTACCATACACCTCAAAATACAAAGTGCCAACACTCTTATGTAATAATGCTTAAACATGTCAGATGCATAAACTAAAGAATCCAGTTTTTACCTTTTTTTTTGTAGGAAGCTAAGCTCTCATGGAGAATCATGAAAGAATATAGAAGGCCATACGAAAAAACAGCCCAAACCTAAAATAATGGCCTTCATCAATCCAACATAATAACACCTAACTGATAATTACAAAAATCTCTAGAAATAGCAGCCCATAAATAAATATTGAATCTAATAATATCTCAAACATCCACCCAAGAACTCTCGACTCTACTAAAAGTTCGATTGTTTCTCTCAATCCAAATACCCTATAAAACTATGAAGAAATAGGCTTGTCAAATAAATTTGCCCTTATTTGTGGATGCAGCTCAAATTAAAAACTCTTCAAAAAAAACCAGCCAAAAAAGACTCCTCCCAACAAACAAATTTGAAAATGAAACTCCTTTCTCTCCCAACAAACCTACTCCTTAAGCACTATCCACTCCACCTATTCCATTCATTCAGATTGGAACCAGGGTACAAAATCACTTAACAACGTGACTCACAAAACTCATTCACATTGGCCAACAAAATAAATTAAGCATCAAGAATTCAAAAAATAAAGTGAAGAACTTACCAAAAGAGGCTGGTGGTTGCGATGATGAAGCAGCAGTCAGTGTTTTGGTTGGCAACGATAAGGAAACAATTGGACTTGATGAAGAAGCTGTGTTTGTGACACCAAAACCTGTAAATGAACTTGCAGCACCTGAGGAAGCAGCTGAGGGAGTGGAGGATGCTGCTGTGGATATCGTAGTAGCAGCTGAAGAACTCAAACTAAAAGCTGGCACGGAGAAGGATGGCTGAGTTGTGCTACTAGCAACTGGAGTAGAAGCACTGGTGGTAGTAACCGTAGAGAATAAAGGTGCCACGGAAGTCGAAAATGATAGAGAAGTAGGCTTTGTCGCAGTAGTCCCTGGAGCAGCAGACGCTGCTGTTGATGCTGCATTGCTAAAACTAAACCCGAAGGAAGATTGAGACGCTGAGGAAGCAGGTGTTCCAAATGAGAAGCTCGACGAACTAGTTGAAGCTGATGTAAGAGGGGAAGAAGAAGAAGATGCAGTGACACTATTAGTAGTTTTGGACAAAGAAGTGGTCGGAAATGAAAATCCAGAAGAAGAAGAAGCCGCAAATGGTGAAGACGAACTTAAACTCTGGGAAGAACTCGAAGAAAAAGAGTTCTGGAACGAAGAGGTCGATGCCGATGATATAGATGACGCAAACAAGCCCGATGAAGATGTACCGAAGGTATTTGACCCAAAACTGTTCGTGGATAACGGAGCCCCAAACAAAGCTGAGCCTGCACTTCCTGAAGATGAAGCTGTCCCAAACAGAGAACCAGAAGCGGCAACAGATGCGCCAGGCAAAGCTGATCCCGGAGTTGCAGTGGGTGCAGATGAGCCAAACAATGGAGTACTGGAACTAGTTGCAGAAGACACCCCTCCGAACAAGGATGGCGCCGAGGCCCCTGCAGATGGGGCAGCCCCAAAGAGAGAAAAAGA